>OMKK01067683.1:0-10044 GCA_900302305.1 Polymixia japonica
GAATTCTTGGGCGAACGTGGGCTGGGATGACGGAGCAACAATCCTGGTAAATGTTTTAGTTTAGTTTAGGATATCTTTCTGTTACATGGTTAAATGTCCTGAAGCTCAGACTCTGGACATGTTTTCACAATCCACAAATCCTTATGTTTACCGGTATGGATGATGTCTCCTTACTCCAATCATGTGCCTACATAGTTACAGTACACAGAGATTCCACTTAACACTGACTTTACCAGAGAATCACACGAAAACACTGCTGTTTTTTAATCCATGGAACACACTTCTTTAAATAATTTCAGGCTCTTGAAGTTCAAGAAGAGACATTTTTGGACGGACATTTGTCTCTATAGCTCGGCTAATCACAACGATGTGCGCATCGCATTAATAACGGTCGCCAATAGAACCCGATAGCACAATTGAAAGATTTAGTTAGCGCTACTGTTCCTGTGCACACTGCCAGATGTTTTGTGAATTTGTTGCTAAGCCAAATTTGCATAATCCAACCAAAATCCATCATTGTTTGGGCATGAATTACAAAATTCCTATCAACATATGGATGAGGAGTATTGGTGCACTCAGCCTGCATGTTGCTGTGCTTAAAGCACCGTTTCCCCTTTCAATATTCTACAGTGGCGGGGTGCCATGGTAAGAAAATTATTCACCACGGCAATTATTTATTTATTTATTTATTTATTTTTATATCTATTTTATTTATTTTCATTTATTAGTTATCATGGACCCAGGCGATCCTCCATCAGTCACAGCTTTGCTCCAGTCAGCAGGAGAGATTTACTCACATATTACCTGAGATTGAAGTTACATCAAATCAATATTGATTATTAAATTATCAGCAGAAATACAAAGAAAGCTGTAGCCAAATGGACTTTAGTCTATTCATTCTGATAATTTATTCTGTTTAATTTGTTTTTAATTGGCTGGAACTACATAACTGAGAATCGCAGTTCCATTTTATTTTTTCTTAATAAAATTAGCCTCATATTAAATGTAATATGAGTCTGGGTCACATTTCTTCAGTTATTTATAACTTGATTGTATTGGATTTTCATGTAAAACTTTAGTCTAAAAGTCACAGCAGTTGGGTATTTAAGAGCTGTTTTTTGAGAATGTTCTTCCCAGGGGAGGATGCCCCCGGATCCCAGCCTGGCACCACCACACTGAGGACTATAAATAGGGGAAACACTGGCTCACAGTGCGCCATTTGTGAATAACAGGAACTCCTTTTCCCTCATTGCAAAGGTACAATGACCTCTGCAAACCCATAGTGAATCAAGAGCTCAGTGTCTGGCTCAAAGGCACTTAAACAGGGTGGATGCTCTCTGTCACAAGGAATACCATCACACTAGCTGCAAGCTAATGAGTGAATTAACAGGGTAGGGTATGCTGCCCCCCAACCCCCCAACCCTCCTCCCCAACTGATAAGTGCCTGCCAAAGAATAATAACTTAAATTCAAAATGTCAAATTATCACATCAATGTATAAATGGAACCATTCATTATGGCCTGTTTTGTATGGGACTGGGGTAATTTTGCAATAGCTTTGGGTTGCTTTCAGTTATGCCATTTTGTCCTCCCTGATTTAATGAAACACAAGGTGGGACACAAAATGGCCCCAAGAGAAACAAAGAAGAAGAAGAAATGTCTTCTTCTAGTGTTTACATCAGTTTGTTATAGTGTGATTAAGAGTAAGACCAAACTCTTAACTTTTCTTTTCTTATTTGCCTGCTTTTTTTTATTTTGTATCTGGACTGCCTCTGTCTATCTCTATTTGAATTGTTGTTAAAAAATGTTTAAATTTTTTTCCATACTTTTGCTGTATGCCTCAAAATGGTCTTTGTGTCCTACACAATCTTCTATGTCTTAAACTGTGATTTTTTTTACTCGTCTCTGTTTGATTTTGCTGGTTTTCTTCTCCCTTCCTGTCATTTATCTCGGTCTCCCTGGATCTCTGTCTCGCTTTCTTCCTCTCTGTCTTTCTCTGAATAACTCTGATAATTTTGAACCTGTTCTTGGAGACCCGGATATGTTGAAACGGAACTTTTCATTCTAAGTAGATTTTGTCTATTATAGAACTATTTTTGCAAAGCTGAGGCTGTATTCTATAAAGTAAACGGCTGTATTTTCTGTGTGTGTGGTTTATTTGATTGGGTTGGAGGTCGGAGAGAAGAGAGTGGGAAAAGAAATCAAGCACAAGTTCATTGCCAACCACTTATAGATAAATAGGGCAAATACTAGCAAACTATGCTTAATTATGAACTATTTTATTGATCATTTAGTTTTTAATTTTAAAGTAATTTTATTAGTAGACAATACTTAGTTTTACATGGATTGTCATGGATTTCTGAGATCTGTTTTCTGGGATAGTCTTTTAAACACTTAACCTCACATTTATAATTTTGCTAACAATAGTGCAGTAATAGTACAGACTACCGCAAAGCCAAAGATTCTTTATGAGAATTGTAAACCAAATGGAAATCTACACAGATCCACAAGAATGGCAATACACAGGCACGCTAAATATACTAGGAAGTGGATATTTTAGAAAGTTCAACTGGATCCAGAATCTTTGTTAGATTGTAGACTTGATTTGTTTTCAGCCCTAAATGTCCCCAGCAGGAAATACCATCAATATAATATTATCTCTGTAGTATTTATTTCAACTATAGTTTCACTCCATGTACAATCTAATGGTTCCTCTGAGTATTTTGATATGTTGTGATTACACCCCGACATCCTGGGTCTTTATGCTTTAACTTTGAAGGCAAAATCTCCTCTTCTCTTCTCTCTTGCTGGCTTGGTGCTGCGTTACATAATGGTAGCACACATCATATTTGCCTTACATTTCTATTGAAATGGCTTCCAGATAAACTGAGAAACACAAATACATATTGGAAATACATATATGAAGAACTTGTAATGCTTGTATGTAAAATACTCACGTGAAACACATGTACAAACACTAACATATAACAAGAATACACAGTAATTCATCTGACAGAACTGGGTTGAATCATTGTATATTGGGTATGATTGAGATGAATGATGGTAACGAAAATAGGATTTTTAGACATTAAAAAGTCACAGATTACATTTTTAAAGATGATCATATGAGTTACCTTAGTTGTATGGAGGACCAAAATCAAATAAATAAATGACTCAATATATAAATGAGACAATAAAAGTATTTAAAGTTTCACAAACATTATGCATGTATTATTTATTTTATCTGTATTTATTATTTTCTGTATTTATTTATTCCTGAATTTATTTATTCATTTATGTTCACGCATGCACGGATTTCATAAAAGGCTAAGAGTTACTTTACACGGATCGATGGACGCTTTGAGTTTAAGCTTTCTATATGAAATCATTCTCAGAATGAAGTTATTGGGATGACGGCTAAGTATGACTGAAACATTCATGTGAAACAGCAGTTTAGGTAGACAGCAACATCTGCTTTACTTTATTGCACAGTTGTTTTATAACATATATCAGCATGTCAAGTCATGTCAACAGTAATACCGCCTTAACAAGTCAGACATTTGGTACATGTAATGTCTTCATGTAAAAAAAAAAATCAACATTCGACTAAGTCAGATCAACAGACAGCGTTCAGGAGTTAAGGCCATGATCTACAGACAAAAATCTGAAGCAGTAGATGGGCAGGTTTCCTAACAAATACATTAATGCAAATATCACAAGCCTGTTAGCTTGTGGCGTGTACCTCTCGCGCTAAGCTAACGCTAAACGGTCCTGACTAGTCTCTGAATGAGATGCCATGGAAACGGAAGACAAATAAGAATGTCTAAAAAAAAATGGTATCCCTAAAAATTACGAGTAGCAGTGTTTTTCATTGGGATTTTTGTTTGTTTACATGTTATTCACATTGATTGCTTCAAGACAAAATATATATGCTTTCTGAGGCAGTGGAAGTGACAGTGCAGTTTTCCCAATGATGAGAACTGGAGAACAGAACAAATTCATAATGGGATGTAAGGAATATAAGTATCATGAAAAACTACTAGCATTTTTAACAATCAGTAAAATGACACTGAAGCTGAGCATTCTGCTCTGTTTATATCACAGCTAACATTTACGTCAAACCTCAAACTGTCTCTGAAACAACGCAGAACACAGAGCAGACAGAATAGGCCTCTGAACTGTGGATGACAGTGAACCTTCCCTTTTAGAGAAAAGCGAAGTGTGTATTCTTGTGCTCTATTCTGATAGAGAAGACATCCTCAGTGACATCACCACTGGCTGTCTGAGCAGAGGCCAGAAATAGTGCAAAATCTCTCCTCACAAATGATTAAGGCAGCCATACAAATACATCAAAAATAGTCGCGTGCCCATAGACTGACAATCCGATTGGTCAGTCAATCAATCAATAAATAAATTAATAGACCAAGGAACAGGTCCCAGATTCAGAAAGTACCAAGATCATTATGGTCTACGAGAAGGAAACAGGCGATCTTGAGGCTGTGTCCATCAGCAGTTTTACCAGAGACTATAACCAACAGAATCAGGCAATACTGCCCAAATACTTTGTCTTAAAAAGTAGCCCATATATCATCAAATTATAGCTTGTGGGAAACAATCAATCAGTTATTTTTTATATATATATACTTCTCTCTTCTCACCCTCTAGTCAGCTACTTGTGCAGCGCCCTTGGAGCAGGTAGGGCTTAAGTATCTATCAAGGATACTTCGAAGGGTGTGACCCTCGCTAACCTAGCATTAACCTTCGCTAGTCGCCTACATTTACTTAACCTGATGTGCGCTAAAGTGTTAGCATTGGACACAGCATCAAACATACCAGAGATACATAAAAGGTTTTGGTGGCTGTGGTCTCATCGCACAACCATACGTTGTCAAAAGGTGGTGTATTCCTTTAAAAGTGTAAAGTAGAAAGCACAATTTGCTTAAGATGTAGCCACACACATCTGTTTGGTTGCATAAAAAAAAAAATATTATGGAAGATTTATTCCTAAATCTTTCAATAACGGTCACCTTATCCTTGACCTTGACATTTTTAATATCTATAACTTGCAACAATGTCCATCTTTATATCATAACTTTTTGTATTGCACAAGAACTACATTAAACTTATAATACTTAATGTAATCAGGCACTTTTTTGTATCTGCCAGAATCGGATATTCTCATGACACCACGTATAAGTGGATTTCTCTTTCTACTTAAAGCCACTATAGACAGGATTTTTGCTATAATGTATAATAAAATGAATTTTGATTGCATATTGTAATGGCTATGGAAGAATGACACCATCGCCATTAAGATCCATTAAAGTTCCCTAGAAACCTTGGATTCACTATGCAAGTTTGCATGCCATCGGGTCCGATCTCCCATGAACATAGAAGGACCGTACGGCACACAGGAAGTGTGTCAACCTAAACAGGAAGAGCCTCTTCTGTCAACGTGTTTAGTCCTCTTCTTTCTTGCTTCTTTTTTCACTGAGCTTTGTAAACAAATGCAACTGTGTAGTTGCTGGTTGTCTTTGTAGAAGCTCAGTTGTCTTGGCGACAGCAATGCAACATGATAATACCACTAGGACACTCAAGGGGGCGCCAAAATCCAAACCTCACAATCCTGTCTGTAGCTGCTTTAACACTAGAAGTGCCAGAACACCGGTCGTTTGACCACGATTAAAAAAGATCAAAAAACACCCTGCTTCCTTTTTCAACATATGTGTTTTGTACATGACAGTGTTCTTCGAATTTTAAAATCACATTTGGACAAAAAGTTAGAAACTATTTTTCTCTATTGCTATGAAATCACAGCCAGCCTCACATCAGGACAAGATCACGTCTTCCTTTCAAGGTTTTAGATCTCCTTCATGGCACCAGGGGGCTCAAGGAGCAGACTAAACCTTTCATTAGTTTGAGATGATTCAGGTTGAATAAAATAATTGATTCTAATGAAAAATGTTGTTTGGACAGTTACTGATTCTAGCTGCTTGTGTCAATAATTACATTTTCTTGTCCAATAAACACATTTGATAGCATAGCCCAATAATAAAACTTAATATTGTTTAGTGTAGGATAGAATATACCATATTACACGTGTTCAAAAATAAAACAAAGGCTACCTGGTCTATGAAATTATAATATTTAGGCCTATTATTCGTTCTCAATTGGTGCCGACCTTCATCTTCATTATTATATAACTCATTGACCGATCTGTGTCTTATTTGTGTTGAACAACTGCTCTATTCTATTTAGACATATTATATTGTACTGTGATGTTTGTTTTAATATTTATAGGGAGGATTGATGTATAAAGTTTATTACAATTGATTGTTTATCAGACACTCCCTGAAAAGCCTCCAAGTTCGCACCCTGGTGACATTGTAACACATTAGAGTGAGTTGTGAAACAAACATGCTTGCAAATGACAGATATTAATTCCCAGTTTCTCTTATCTTGTCCCCAAAAATAATAAGCTAATCAAATATGCAATGTCATAGGAGTTTGAATATGAAAGAGTTGTGAAACAAACATGCTTGCAGATGACAGCCACTATGACAACCCTTCAAAACAACCCATCAAAACAAACAAGGGTAATTATTAGGTTATTAGGTTTATACCTTTACTAAAACATAGAGAACTATAATGCAGACCTTCTCTAGTCTAGGCTCTTGTGAAGCAATATGTTGCAAAGCAAAAGTGTTCTGAATTCTGAAGGCATGAATCCATGAAAGAGTATAAACACATGTACAATATGAAATAAATTCCAAGTTGACAAAAAGTGCCTATAGAATTTGTGTGTTTTATTGGAAAACACAAAAAAAAAATAGATTGACGTAGGATGAGTTTGGCAAAAAATATAAAAGCATTATAACTATTTTTGCTTTGTGTATTTCTATATTGTTTTGTGTAGCATTGGGTTATGTTGTAAAAACTGATCGATGGTGTGTACGTTCATCACTAATTCACTATATTAAAGATACAACTGCTTTTCCTTCCATCTCCGTCCAAACATGGCAGCAAAATATCATAAACTTCACCCACTTTCATGTATTTATCAACTGATTATCAGAGAAGAATTTCCTTCATTTAATTTCCTTTCTCATGTTCTGACCCCTAAGACGTTGCATATTTGATTAGCCAATTGTTTTAGGGACAAGAGAAGAGAAACTGGGTCAGTTAGGTGAGTTAGGTGATTAGGTTTACAAATCAATGCTTGATTGTCAACATAGCGGGATTTTATTTAGTTTATTTTAGCCTGTGTTATATTATGTAGCCTATGCTTGAAGTTATTTACATTGCATTTGTTCACCAGACCAGAAATGGTTTATTTTAGAAGCGTATAAATAGAGAACAGGTGATTGTTTTTCTTTTATTATGACCAGATTTTACATTAGAAGCCAAAACAAACAGCCTGAAACAGGTCGCTCAGGTGCTCTCTATAATGTGTAGCCTAACAGTACTAAGTAATGACACACTGTCAATCAGACCATGTACAGATTTGGGGGCGGGGCCTGACAGGAGCTGATGAACTTTCATAACAACACGTCTTGGACTCATTTCAGTTGCGCTGTTGGAATGAATGAAATGCGTGTGACTAAAAGACTACGAACATGAATGATAGAGCCTTTAAGTCTTTAAAATGGAAATTATAAAAAAGACATAAGAAGGGCTGCATTTTATCATTTATTCAAATAAAATGAAATCTAAAACAAAAATGCAAAAAAAAACCATGTAGGCTATTTAGTAAAAAACAACAACAAATAGGCTC
The DNA here is from genome assembly GCA_900302305.1 of Polymixia japonica. Classification (NCBI taxonomy): domain Eukaryota; kingdom Metazoa; phylum Chordata; class Actinopteri; order Polymixiiformes; family Polymixiidae; genus Polymixia; species Polymixia japonica. Next base: position 7,774 of record OMKK01067683.1, read on the forward strand.
CTCAGTGTTGATGTTCTCACTCCAACTGAAAATGTTTCCTTCAACATGAGACAAGCCGCTTGCACATCTGGCAGATGTCATGAGTTTTGTTCCCTAAACACCTGGTGAAAACATCTTGACACTATCTCCTTTTTACTGAGACTAGTTGGGTTTGGGTTACGCAGACATAGGATTTCAAACATATCAATCATATCAAAGCCCCACACTGGTATCTTTCTAAAATCCTTGAGCATGTTGCCTCTAACCAAATGTCTTTTTATCTCTTTATCCCTCCTGGACCCACAACAGTCCTGATTCAAGGCAGTCTGCTGTGCTTCTTGCTGTTACAGAAGCCTCCCTCTCCTCTGGCCTGATCCTCCTGGATCTGTGTGCTGCGTTCGACACAGTGAACCACCAGATGCTCCTTGCCTCCCTGGGTATCTCTGGTACGGCGCTCTCCTGGTTTGCTTTGTATCTGGTGGACCATTCCTACCAGGTATATTGGAGAGGCTGCACTTCTCATTCTATCCACTGGTGTTCCCCAGGGCTCTGTTCTGGGCCCCCGCCTCTTCTCTCTCTCTCTCTACAGTAAATCTCTTGGCTCTGTCATCACTTACTGCTCCAACTGATCACAGCTCTTCTCCCTTGTGGCTCCCCGAGGTCCCCAAGGACCTCCTCACCACAGTCAGGACAGCAGAATCACTCCCCATCTTTCACCAGAGACTAAAAACCCACCTCTTCAGGCTACACATCAACCCCACCTCCCTCCCCCAATACCTAAAAAGAAAACCGAACCTTCTCATGTCTTCAGTAATTGTTAGCAACACTTTTGAATTCTGGGCTCTAGCACCTCTCTACTACTAGACTACTTGTTGTTAGCGCTGCCTTGATGTCCATGACGCTTCTCTTCGACTGTTTGTACTTACTGTGAGTCGCTCTGCATAAGAACATCAGCTAAATGCAAAAATGTAAACTAATGGATTCTGCAATGTTGACAATCAAGCTTGAACTGTAGAACTAATCACCTGTGACTATTGATCCGTCCTCAAGGCTACCGGTGGTCTGATACCTCTACATGAGCAGCCATCTGCAACTTCAGACCCTGATCCAGCCTGTCTCTCTTTCCTCTGTCTCCACCATGTGTGTGTGTGTGTGTGTGTGTGTGTGTGTGTGTGTGTGTGTGTGTGTGTGTGCGTGTGTGTGTGTGTGTGTATGTGTGTGTGTGTGTGTGTGTGTGTGTGTCTAGTTATTACAGAGACTTATCATGAAGTCAATTCAATACATTTTACACCCCAACCGACACTTTATGGCAGCGGTGTGTTTTTAAACAAGCCTGACCTGCAACTTTGATTTATTCACCTATAACTCCTTCTTCAAAATACCCCTATTTGAGAAGAACACCAATTCATCACAGTTTTCATCATTGCTGTGATTTAAAATGGCTTAGCGATCGTCTTTTCCACAAACTTATTTGGTTAATTTTGTTTTTCTCTCTCAAAGTCTCTCCTGCGGGTCGACTCAAAGGCTCTTGGGACTCACTCACTCACTCTCTCTCTCTCTCTCACTCACTCACTCACTCACTCACTCACTCACTCTCTCTCTCTCACTCACTCACTCACTCACTCACTCACTCTCTCTCTCTCACTCACTCACTCACTCACTCACTCACTCACTCACTCTCCACTCACTCACTCACTCACTCTCTCACACACACACACACTCGCTTTCACTCACACACACACACACACCCTCACTCACTCACTCACTCTCTCACTCGCTCTCTCTCACACTCACACTCTCTCTCACTCTGTCTCTCACTCTCTCACTCTCTCACCCACTCACTCACTCACTCACTCACCCACTCACTCACTCACTCACTCACTCACTGTCTCACTCACTCACTCACTCACTCACTGTCTCTAACTCACTCACTCACTCACTCACTCACTCACTCACTCACTGTCTCACTCACTCACACACTCACTCACGCACTCTCTCACTCACTCACTCACTCACTCACTCACTGTGTCTCTCACTCACTCACTGTCTCACTCACTCACTCACTCACTCACTCACTCACTCACTCACCCACTCACTCACTCACTCACTCACTCACTCACTGTGTCTCTCACTCACCCACTGTCTCACTCACTCACTCACTCACTCACTCACTGTCTCTCACTCACTCACTCACTCACTCACTCACTCACTCACTGTGTCTCTCACTCACTCACTGTCTCACTCACTCACTCACTCACTCACTGTCTCTCACTCACTCACTCACTCACTCAC
>OMKK01067686.1:0-11374 GCA_900302305.1 Polymixia japonica
CCCTCACCTCTGAGATCCAGGCCGAGCGTGCGATTGAACCAGGCGCTCGCCCTAATTTAAAAGCACATCAGATCCTGAGTATTAGATTGAGTTCACAGTTTGGAATTGTTTTTGTGATGGCATAGCGCAGTAGCTGTAAAACTCTGGTTTACTCGTAAATGAGATCTTAAACCTGCTATGTGTGAAATGTCTGTTATGTTGACATAAAATATAAAAAACTACAAAAACACTGTGTGCTATGCAAAGGTTCAGTGAGATATGATCTTCACAACAAGTGTCTGCCATTTCAGGTCGGCCAGTGTGTTGATAGTCCCTCTTTTCTCTTTTCTACACCATGTTTACATCGCTGGCCCGACTCCAAACTCCTCCCAAGAATCTCTTCACCTGTAGCGTTTGAGGTATTTGATGGACAGGGGAGAGGACCAATGGAGAGGTGCTGCAGGGGAGGAGAAAAGTCCAGCTCGTTTTGAACTGTAACGTCTTGTTGCTGTAATTGTATAAAATTGAAAATGCACCTATGATTATTTGCGGCGGAACAACAACAGCAGTTAGCTGAGACAGCAGCTAAGAGGAGAATACAATAACATTTGTGGCCTTTAACTGACACGTTTAACGCAGGTGATTTATGATGCATTAGCAGACAGTGTAACCGTTTATTGACCAAGGACACTTTTGACTTTTTGGGCACAGGCCTTTCTCTTTAACCACTACAACCTCCCACAACTGACATGGAGTACGTCATCTCTGTGTTCTTCCATTGGCAGCCGCGGTCACAACACTTGTCGGAAAGAGATACAGATACTGCCAAGAACATAAGTGCAGGCGCCCCAACTTCACTTCCTTGTACGTGGGTGGGAAGGCTGTGTGTGTGTGTAGTAGCTTTGCAGGGCTTGGTGTCAAACTCGCTTACCACTGAAATACACAATCAAATGTCAATCAAATTGTTTTTCACATGCAGGATGGGAAACCTGTGATGTCGGATGAACCTAGCGATGGCAGCATTGACAGATGTGTGTATTACAGAGAAAGAGCCAGTTGCGACATAAGTAGTGCCTTTTGAAATGACTTCCCGAGTTTTGACAGCTCACAGCAAAAAAAAGAAAATAGATGTATGGAATTTAGATATGGAACGGGAGGCCCCAGCAACGTATGTCCTAGATACTGTACACAGCCAGTGGGCAAAATTGCAGAGCAGCATTGTGAAATCACCGTGGAAAAGTGGACTAATCTTACGTGTGCGGACAGGATCGACATGGAAATGAGGGCCCGGGATTCAGACTGAGTAGATTCTTCTGTGAGCGCTGCAGAGAGCTGCGTCAAAGACGACTCTTGTATTCAATTGTATGGTTCAGTTCTTAGACGGGGCATGTTCTGACAAACCGTATTACAGTACACGGCACTGACATTTCGCTTTCCTTTGGGTTACTGCGCTGTGGAAAACAAATGGCAGCCTTGACTCGGTTTACTTCTGGAAAGCCTTGTGAGTGAAAGTCATATTTTGGGGGTTGTCAGAGGGCCCTGCTCATCTTGTTCCTTAAGAACAGAGGTTTGTGTTTCTCTAAAGTGTCAGTTGGTCAGGTAATCCTTTATCCTATTGTAACTGGTTATTTTTTCTGCCGTTGTGCTGCAATTAACAAAATAAAAACCATTAACTGGAAAAAAGAACAGGTTTATTGTATTGTATTGTATTGTACTGTACTCTATTCTAACTCTACACTCCTCTGTGTCCATCTGGGCAATGCCCCCTTCTGGCAAAGGTTCAACATCACTGGTTGAACTCAGGAGACAAGATGCTGCTTTGAGAATTTAAAACATTTATCCAGGAAACTGATATTTGTCACATTAGCTTAGTGTGCTGAAGTTATTACATTGGTAGATTTAATTGTTAGCTTCCTCTGTGTGTGTGTTTGTGTTTGGTGTGTATGTTTGGTGGATGGGGGATCTGTCAGTCTGAGAAGGCTTTCTCTCTTTAAGGAATGCAGGATTTAGGCCAGGCCATAGACAGGTGCTATACTACAAAGCCAACATGTCTGAACAGAGGCATCTCCAAATACATGGCAGGAAACCCTGTGCTTGTATTGAATTTTCTCTGTATCGCAACTATAATGCCTAGCTAGGTATATCATGTAGAAAGCCTCAATAATTTGAAGAAAATTAAAAGCAAGGTTAACATTCTGATGCCTAGGTGTATACCCTATTCTCCCACAGAGAATTGAAGCAGATCATGGCTTTAAATTGTAATTTACTTTTATGAAATTTGAGAAACAGTAAACCCTGAGTAGTACAATGGTCAATTCTGTCAGCTGCCCCTCAATCACTTGCAGATTAGAGGCAGTAATTTTACCGCACTTTAGGACCCGGGGGGCGTCGCTTCCCAAAGTTCATTGTATTTTGCGTTGCGCCCTCAAACGCGCAGGTTGATGTAAAATTCCTGGAGCTTCATTGACAGACTGGGCGCATACAGCAAAAGGCAGGTAGACAACGGGTCCTGCACTCCCTGTCATTTATCGGTCAACAGAAGTTGTTTAAAATTTGAGACTGAGATGTGCAGACCTCCTCCGTCAGTTATCGGAAAGGATTTTTGAAGACAGCAGATTTCAGTCATTTTAAAGGATGCATCGGCGCAACAGGTGGTCGATATTAGGATTGCCAGTCTGCATCATCATCCTCTTCGTTGTGACTCAGATAAAATCACAGTCAGCAGGTAAATGCATTGGATGTTTTGCCACGATATCTTAATTTTCGAGCATCACTAGTGTAGGCTATACTATTAAAGCTTTGTTTCTAGGTAGGGCTAAGTTATGCAGAGCCGCTGTGCATAACATGTAAATTATAGTATTGATCATTAAAGTGTATTCGCTCCGGATAAAAAAAGTTCGTATATTTTGTTTTGTTTATAGTTGTACCAGTGGAAATTCAACATTATTTATGAAAATTTAAAAAGAAAATATTGACGAGGTCTGTTAATAATAACAATAATAATAGTAATAATAATAATAATACATTTTATATATATGTAGCACCTTTCATACAAGAAATGCATGTCAAAACGCTATACAGTAAATAAATTACATGCTTCACATAAAAATACATAGAATGAACATAAAAAACGGTGATAGAATGTCATAATTAAAATAAAACCCACTTGATAATAAAAAATAAAATTAAGATAACAATAAAGATGAAAATCATTCATCAACATTGCATCTGCTGTTGAATGTATTTTTTCTGTATAATTAATTGATGGTGATACATGATCTCAGTGCTTAGTTCTGATGGAATGAGGCTGTGGTTATTGTGAGTGTCTGGACTTGTCTCTATGGAATTATGAATAGCTACCATCTCCTCTCCTGTCTCAAAGAAACGGCTCAGGGACTAATGTAGGTTTAGTTTGTAGCTGCTTGTTCGTGTTCACGGCAGTTGAATGCAAATAAGGTAACACTTTAATCAAGCAGGGCGCTGAACGTGACACATTCAGCTGCTTATAGGCCTGAGATAAAAACATTTGATAAGAATTGTTTATTTTGTGGAAGACCTTGTATCCACTTTTGCGTTGGTTGAAAGGTTTGATCCATCCCAATGAGACATGCACTTGTAGAGAGAGAGAACATACAGTAGCCAGTCTTCCAGAGTAAATTCACGGGCACCACTGTGTGTGTTGTGTTGTGTTGTGTTGTGTGCAAGAAGTGTTCACATATGTAAGTGCATGTGATTAAACACGCACAGTGTATATGTGTGCATGAGTCTGTGTGCGTTTTCTTTTGTTTGGATGTGTGTGCATCCGTGCGTGGGTGCAAATGTTTAACCGTGCAAGCACGTGTGTGTGTGTCTGTGTCTGCGTACGCCTGTGCTTGTGCGGGTAGGTGCTTGTGTATACATTTGCAAGTGCATGTAATTGTGTGTGTGTGTGTGTCTCATCATCTTCTCTAGCCTACAGGCTAGTGATTAACGGTGCGCTCAGATTTTCCCTTCTCTGGGGCTCGTCATTCCATCCCAGGGAAACAGACAACATTTCATCTCTTCCTCTGACTTCATCTGGCTGGGTGTCCTTGTCTTGACCGCAGCCTGGACTGTCTGTGGCTGCATTGTCTTCCTCTGATACATAACACACACACACACGCGCACGCACGCACACACACACACACACACGCGCGTGCAGACAAGCACATACACATAAACGCAAACAGTACACATACATGTAAACACACACAAGACGCATACATATGCACATACACGGCACACATAAATGCACGCATACAGACACACACACACTCATCATAATCAGTCTTTATACAATGGACATTGTTGCAAGGCCAACAGTTGGAGACAGTGAAAGCCAAGACAGGCTCTTGAGTTGAAGAAAATCAGTGAAGCGATAATTCACGACATGGCGTCGGCTTTGCCTCTCAGATCACCTGCACCTCTCTTTACATACTGTACTGCGCGAGCACTTTCTAACAGCACGTCATAACACGAGGACCAGACTCTCTGCCTCAAGTGGGTATACGGTCATATCTTTGTAATGCATGGTCCTTTATATATGGTCTTTTATTCCCTGAGACCAGGAAGCACATAGGCCCAATCAAACCTGTATATTCTGAGTTGCACACAAACTAGTACCTACAGCTTCTAATGAGTAGTTGTACACTAAACGGGAACTATGCATTGAGGATGTACAAATATAATATAAGGAGTCACAACGCGTAATTACGGCAGAGGGAGTGTTTGAAAATGTTTTTTTGTTTTTTTTACCCTTCATACATGTGTATATGTATCTGAATATCTATATCTGGGTGCTTTCCTGGCTGCGCAGCTGTTTCAACCTGTGTGAACATGAGTCTCATCTCTGCTATCATAGCTGTCTGTAGCACATTTAATGGCCAATTATTGTTGGCGGATGTGTTGATGTTTCAGGCCCATTAAGTGCAAACAGAACAGTATAGTCCGATTCATTTCGGAAAGTTTATATCCGAGTCAGCGATACGACGTCAGGCGCAGTTGAAGATAGCTTGCGCGTTAGATAGCACAGAGTTGTCCTGTGAAGTAATATATTGTTTAGAGCGCTACAGTTTCCATATTACATATTCTGTAATTATGAACGTCTCGTGTTTGTGTATCCCTCTGAGACGTACAAACATGCATGCGTAGAAACTAGGGGGGTTCAAAGGTCAGGGGCAGCCAGAAGCAGCACTGTGTGAGGAGTTCAATGTCTCACGTAATAATACGTTGTATAATTATTAATATAGTAGGCTATTGAAAGTGGTATGAAGCAAATAACTAAATCAATTGTAATGCAGTTTAAGGCAATAAAGTTACTTTATCCTTAAGGTATATATGGATGCCATATTTAAATGACATGTGGTTAATCCTCAGTTGCACCACTAATTATGGTGTAACCCTCTAGGCTATGTAAGGTGTGATTAAAGAATGCAGCCCTTTGGGATTGGCTGGCCGACACGTCTGATTTAGTTTTCAACTGTTTTCAATACTACAGTTTCACAAAGAATTTTGTTCAAGAATGTCATGAAAGTTAAAACCATACTAGGTTGGTCTCCCTAAAGGCAGTTTGATAACTGCATAATTTAAAATCTGCTATATAAAATAAAATGTTTATGTTACCTAAAATAGCATAATATCGAGTACATCAGTATACATCAGTCTTCTCTTCTGTTCGTCTTGGAGATTAAAGGTGCTAAATGGCAACCCTAGGGCAAAATGAGCGGACTAAACGAATGGGGACTGGTCATTTAAATTTGACATTTGACCTGTTACCACCAGTGCACCAAAGCTGTTTCTACTGGACAGGAAGAAGGTGGCGGTCGCCAGTCTTACTATTACTCTGACATGGGCATGTAAGCATTCATGCTCCTCTTGTAACGGCTTCACTTCACAATTGTTTTAATGAATACGTCCTATTTCTGTCATTTCACAGAATGGCAGCCAATGATGTTTAGCTGAGATTTACAAGGCAGAGAAGCTTGTGCAAGTTAAGTGTAAGTTTACCAGATGAACATACCTCCCACAAGCTTAGTTTCAGACAAAGTTGGGACGCTACTGCCTATTATTTCTAAATGGCCTAGAGGACAGTTCTTTTACCATATTTGGGTTTCTTCATTTCATCTGTAATTACTGTTTTCACCCTTTCATGTACCGTGTTACCTTGACCAACCCTGTTTTGAATGATTAGGCCCAGACAGGAACGAAACATCCAGTTCCTTTCTCTCATTATATCAATACCAGTAAACCAGTTCTTTGACAAAACTAAAAAAATCTTCTGAAAAATCTCAACCGGAGGAGTCGACAACTACTGTGATACTGTGTTAGAAGGTTCAGTTGTGGATGTTTTTTGTTTTTTTTTACTCAAAACCTTCCCTGCTACCTACTGTTGTGGTTTGTATCTTGTAGGTACAATGACTAAGTTCCACTGTTATATAGAAAACTACTTAAAGATCTTCAGCTCTTTGGCAGCAATGTGGTCACGTGTTCCAGTAACATCCAAACATTCAACCCGTCTCCTAGGCAACCACAATCAACTCGTGGTCAGCCATAATAATCAATCCTGCAATAGGATCACTATTTCCTGATATCATTACACCTACTAGTTGAGGGTGGCAATCAAACAGGAAGTGAGGAGGCATGGGTATGATCTCATGCTAAGAGGTGCGAGGATGTTTGGGTTTGTTTCATCCATCTTTCTATACGCTCTATCAGACCTCCCATCTAAGCCGCGCCATAAATAACTCATCTTTGATAGCAGGGAATGTTATGTTTTCCCAGCTGCAGACTAAGCTGGTAGCTTTGAGGTGGCTCTAATGGAGACTGTAATAATTACTAAAACAGAGGGAAAGCGTATGGTGGTAATGCTTCTATCTCCCACCTGCTCAGCTCTTCGGAGCGAGATTGTTTTAATCAGCGGTGCATGTAAAACCTGAATAGCGGACCTGACGGATTTGTAGCAACAGCCACTGTGTCGTGTCAAAGTGTCCTTCAGCAAGATAGGTTGTAGTCACTGTAGGCTGATCTAGATAAGAGTATCAGCTAAAATGCATAAAACCTGATACGGATGGTTAGGAGAAGGGATTTTGAAAAACAAATCAATTAAAAAAAACAACGTGAAAATGATGGAAACGCGACATTTTCGCTTTCCCAACCTTTCAAACCGTCATTTGCTTATGCAGGTTGCCAGGTTTTAGCAAAGCAGGAGAAAAACTCTACTAGACTAGCCATCCTGAAGACGGCCAACCCATAAAGGTCCTTGGATGTGTACGGTGCACTTGACTGCACAAGCACAGGCCGTGATAACTCTTGCTGCGCCTAACCCTCAAACACAGAAGGCTTTCTGTTTAGAACAGTCAGTTGCTAAGCTAGCACCTTTATTTACTGACCTGCTAATTTCAGTCACCAGAAACAGCTCACTGGCTATGAAACGGCTTTACAAAGGGACCTCTCTGTGTTTTTCCCAGTCCAGTTTTGGATGAACGATTCCACAATTCCCATGGTGACTCAATCTCATCTTTTCCATGTTGGGGGGGACAATATGTTTGTGTGGCACCTCACGTCAGACCGGCGTGGCATGGGAGAGGGACGTGAGGAAGTGCTCTTAATCATTTCCACCATGGTGGGCCAAAAAGACACAAAGCCCATATCATTCACTGTAACTGGGCCCCCTTCCAAGAGCAGGGCCACAAACCCTCTGAAAGCACAGATAGATTCACACCACTATTAATCAGCTTGGGAGTCACATTGTACTTGACCAGAGCCTGTTTTTTTTACTGTCTAACGATTAAAGTGATAATCCGTAACTTTCCGTAGTTAGTTTGCTTATTTGTGTCTGTCAACGCCAACAGACACTTTTTTTAAAATGTTTTCCTTCCTCGGACCTACGCACTTTCTTCTTCAGGATAGTTGCAGGTTCAGTTTGTGAAGATAGCACTTGGCTTTTCTTCAGTTTCTCAGCCATTGTACCGACTGCGATGAAGTCTGTTTACGTTAAATACATCACTTCCTGTGCCGGAAATGATTTCCGCAAAATGTCACCGCTGGAATTTCCATTCAGTATAACAGAGTAATTCATCGGACAGGACTGGGTTGAATCATCATCGTGAGGATGATTGATAGTAACAACAATAGGATTTTTAAACATGAAAAAGTTACGGATTGCATCTTTAATCGCCTAATTCCGCTTGAGGACGTAGCGGTTGATGGTGTTGTTGGCTTGGATTCCACGTTGGGGTAGAGCTCGGGATGTGGGAGAAAATCTTGAGCAAATGTGGTTATAGGCAATTTAAACTGTTGCGATATTGATTAGCTGTTGTGATAACGATAGAAAATAAACCGCCAAAGGTAGAAAATATTATTTTCATAATACAACACAATGTATGTCACAAATGGTAAACGAGGACATGGGTGGAAGTTCAAAGGAGGCACAGAATCGTAGGCGCAGCTGCGGGGCATCGTTTGTTCAGTTTGTTTTGGTTGCGTTTCTTCCTCCAGACTGGATGAAGGATATTGAAGGTCAGCGAAGAGCGCCAGTGCAAGTCTTTTATTACTACTACTTTTATTTGTTAAAATTTGTTGTCAATCCATGTACAAACTTGATTGAAATCTGCCCACTCGGCACCTGTTGCACACCTGACCATCCTGGAAGGCAAACTTGGCAATCCGGATTTCTTCCATTTTGACCTATTTAAGGTTTTTTTTTTCTGGGAGTTCAGTGTTTTCCACACATAGACTTTACTTGGTCAGGGGGTGTCATTTAATTCTTTGTGATCGTGGGCTTGTGAAGCCCTTTGAGACTGTAGTGTGATTAAGGGCTATATAAATAAACTAGACTTGACTTGACTTGACTAACACTGTCTTGGTTAGGGATTTGAGTCCCAGCAGGGCCAGCCATGCTAGAAGTGCACACAACGAGAGACCATATCAAAGGTCTTGTCCCGAAATAAACCGTCCACCTTTTTAAAAAGTTTCATAAAACAATTGGTAGCACAAATGAAAACAGAATAGGGGACTTTCTAAGAACAGTAGGTAACATAACTCCTTGTTAGACAAAAATTCCGTATCACATATAATAATTTCTTTTATAAATCTGACGATGAGCCCTTTTTTCTGTTCATTCTTAGCCGCGCGGTCTGGCCGAGACGGCGTGCGGTTTGACCTTTGAACCGACGCTAACGTAGCTGCGCTCTGACTCACTGTGAGCATGACAGCATTACATGACCTTCAGTACAATATCCAGGCCGCAGGGCGACGGCTCCTCTGTCCTGGAATGTAAACCGCGGCATTGAGCCCCCGGGGTTTTACAGCCCCTTTCCACTTCACCTCCCCGGCACCTCACGCTGAAATGATCTGTCTGACAGGTGAGACGAGCAGGAGCTAAGACGAAGAAAATGGCGTTATTGAAAGAAAACTGGAGAAGCGATTTTGCAGTAAGGACGGAATATGTTTGGGTTCGTTATGTCTTCCGATCTAATACCGTAGTGACACGGGAGTTGTTTGATTTATGATACGATGTGGTGGAGAGAGTTATCAGTACTACGTAACGTGTCAGATTTCAAAATACTTAACAAATCAAAAATAACTGGAATGTAGAGGATCCAGTATGTAAGTTGACAACACTTTGTCAAACAAGGATTTAAGTTACTTATTATCCTTTTAAAAGTGCCGTAGTTAGTTTTCATTTTATTTTCTGAGAATAGGTTGTTACATTTTCTCAAGTAGTGGTCATTTTGGTGCTGAAATCTTCATACGTTTTCGGCTGACTGGCATTTACAATATTTTGGATTAAATGCGTGTATTAATGTTTGCTGCCTGGTATGCAAGAGGTCTCATTCTTGTTCTTTGTCTCCAAACATAGAATCGACTGTCTGGGTTCAACCTCCCGCCCTCCCTAATGAAATTGCGCGTTAATACTCGGCATGGAACCAAGACGAACTGTCTGACACCCTCTTGCCTAAAAATGCCCTGCTTTTTGTTTGCCAAAAGCCTACTTCAGAATACCACAGGGTGTGGGGCGGGGAGTCGGGACTGCGGAGGAGTGTGGAGTCTTACGGCTGATTTCACGTCTGCCAAGATGTCCCCCAGGGAAGTTTCTCTTCTTCAGTTTGGAGTATTTGATTTATAGTTGAGGGCTTTAAAAATGCTACGAGCATAAATAAAACTATTGAGATTGTCACAACTAATACTGACAGACTTATTTCTACCGTGGTCCTTACCATATAAAGATTGTAAGGCGGGTTGGTATGACACATTCAACATTAGCAACAATCTGAGAAATTATTCACAGAAATTTCAAAAAATCAATGTCAATGTTGAGTAAGATGATCTGATTAGGCTGAGTTAAGTGATTGGTCAACAGTTTAATTGGTAAATGTAGGAATACGTACATTTGTTTAATGTAAAAGTCACTCTAGATGAGAGGGTCAACTAATCGGACTTTAAACTTCAAAACTCATCCCAGCCTTTCTGACAACTCAGTGTATTCTATATCACAAACAACAGATGGCAGCATTTCATGCTCTTTCTTCCTGGCCTGCACTCTGTATTATGTATTCCATTTCAACATAACGTTATCTTCATGCAATACTTTTTTTTTTTTTTTTGCCACCATAGATTTAATAGCATTGAGGCTTGTGTAAGAACAAAATTCACAAGTTTATCCACTGGTGAGGACATTTAAATCATTCAGCCTGTTGAAATCAGAAACTTTCGATTCAGGGAAGCTGTACGTTGCCGCCTATGTGGTGCTGCCCTCTGGTGGTGACGGTGGGCACTGCAGTCATTAAGACTACATTCCATTGAAAACATAGCAGCTCTGGTATTGTCAGTTACTGTCCATGCAGCTACAAGCTGTGGATGAGACTGAGCTCAGGGAGGTCTTCCGGTGAGAACCGCTTGATACCTTATCACAAGGCACTGGTGTAAAAGTAAATAAACAAACAAAGAAAAGATTATGTAAAAAGGTGGGAAAAATAGACTAAAAGGGCAACAGAAAGAAAGAAAAATTGTAAGAGAGGAAAAAGTGAGAAGGGAAGTGTGTGTGTGTGTGTGTGTGAGCGAGAGGGAGATGGAGAGACTGTGTGTGTGTGTGTGTGTGTGGGAGTGTGGATTCATGCAGCTGTACTACATTACCAGTGGAGGGTCTGACTCTAAATCTCTCTAACCTGAACTAATCGGCCCAGCAGCTCGAGCCCTCCGGAGCTGTACGACTGCCAGGGGACAGCTTTGTGTGTGTGTGTGTGTGTGTGTGTGTGTGTGTGTGTTCGTTTATTGTGCTCACGTGTACGTCTGTGTTTGTGTGTGGTTGTAGCCTAAGCAAGCCGCTTCAAATTCCTACTTCTGTGTTTTTCTCGTGCAGAAAATATAAAAAGTTAAA
>OMKK01067689.1:0-10057 GCA_900302305.1 Polymixia japonica
CTTTTCTTTTTGTCAACCACTCAGTTGCAAAAATGCTGTTTGTTTGTGTGTGTGTGTGTGTGTGTGTGTGTGTGTGTGTGTACGTGTGTGCGAGTCCAGTCCTCATCCACCCTTTATTGAGAAGAAGGTTTGGCAGATGGTTTAGTCAGACAAGTTCAGCAGATCACTTGAAGGGATTGTTGAGTGGAAGCCTGTTGCCAGTGCTTTTTATTTTTAGCAAGAATCTATAATTAATTACATGCACAACAAAATGAATATACATGACTGAATATAAACTCCCGAATATCTAGCATACTTCAAACTGTCTTTAATCAAGACCTACTGCTGTTCTAAATAGTCTCAATCTGTTTTGTCGAAAGAGCCTTGGTTGCATCACAACCAAGAGTATGTGAGAACAGTTCCCTCTTACTAACTGGTTCACTTCTCTACTGAAAATATACAATTTATCTCTCTGATACCATAATTAGTGAATAAAGGCTCGATAAGAACTTTCTAACAATGTGGTCACCCTCCTCTACTGCCAAGTCCTCATCAACATGCTGGTGTGAAGGAGTGTACGAGTGAAAAGGCTTCACCAGACAAGAGGAGGAGGTCATTAATTAGCCAGAGGGATGGAGAGCATCCTGCTCATCTCTATTCAACTGATAGGATACTGACTCCAAACACATACGCACACAGTACACTCAGAGATGCACACGCACACACACACACACACACACATATGAACACAGATATGACCCTACTCCCAAGAGTCTAATTATTGCCTGGGTTCTCATGTTCCTCTGACAGAATGGATGGGAGGTGGAACAGGATGGGATGGATTATCTGACTAATAGAGAAAAATATCAAATAGAACCAGATCAAAGACATTTTCCAAAACATATTTGCTCAATAAAACAAGTGCACATTCTTTAATTGAGGTCAATTAATTCTTTGCTCATGCCACAAGTGGTTTTGCACATGCAAATGCTTGTGTGCGAGCTTGTGTGTGCCTGTACATTTGCATGTGCGTATGCGTGCGCACTCTTCCGTGCATGTGTATTCATGAGTCTGTGTGCCGAGGCCTGACTGATCTTTCAAATAGAACAAAGACAATAAAGCCCAGATCAAACCAAGCTGATCGTATGGCTTACGCAACTGAAGAGACGAGCCTGATCATCACACCTTACTAATCGGATGTGAATTTCAGAATAAAAGCTGTAAATAAAATCATGTAGATTTTCATGATAAAAGATGCCCAGCTGGATGTTTGAAAAGGAACATATTATACTGATAATGACGATGGACCTGTCCATGTGTGTTCGTGTGTGTGGGTCTGTTTATGTGTTTGTGTGTGTGTGTGTGTGTGTCTGTTTATGTATTTGTGTGCGCGCGCATGCCTTCCCATTAGTAATCAGATCAAAACAAGACAATCTGGAGCATCCTTTAATCTAGTCTTGTTATTCAAGGCCCTCTGTGTTTGGATGAAAACATTGCATCTTTTTTCCATGAGGTTTGGTGTGTTTTGTGTGTGTACAGAAAGATACAACGTATAACACATATGATATGGATCAAATGAACCACAAATAAAATCATTAAGACTGTCACAAAAGCATAGGTACAGTATAAAATGGCTATTTTTCAAAAGTGATTACGTTTGTACTAAAAACATTATCTGATGAAGGACGCTATGTGGTTCTATTGCCTGCATTATATTAAATATTAAGATTAACTGTAGATAATTAGGCTTTGATTACCTGTCATTGATTTAAGCCTCCACTTGGAGTTGATTAGCACATCTACTTTAGTTATTTTTAAGCAAATGATGTGCTTTTGTAAATTCAAGGGCAGCTTGTGGCTCATTGACCTTCTAATCTCTCTGTATTGGGTATCGACCTCAAGCTTTTTGAGAGCGAGAGTCACTTTGTCATCAGGCCATCAACTACTCACGGCTGGCTGAATCATGCATGAAGTGCTGTTGTATGCTGAAGCACAGTGTAGAGCGCAAGTGCAAACACACAAACTTGAACAGTCTTTGTCTGCTTTTATTTATGTGGAAGTAACAACAATACTTTCCAGAGTAAAACAGAACATATTTACCTTCAATAGCCTTTTCTAATGAATTATTTTTTGGGGGTGTTGTTTGCCTTTACACTGAAATATTAAATGTGTGGGCGACATCTAGTGGACTAATTAGGAATAACCGTCCTGAAGAAGTCGGAAAACGACATTCAGCCTCTACACAAAGTCAAAATAAGGTTAAGTGCTGCTACTTTATGCTGCTGTGACTTAATGACATGACAAAAATATAAGAGCATAATATCTAAGAATAAATAATAATAATAATAATAATATATGAAAAGATCGAGAAAAATTAGGAATTAAAAAATGTTGGGTGCATGGAGCTGAAATGAAATACAAAAATATTCTTGTTTTCACACTTCTTTATTACTTGATTTTGAGGTTATATGATGACCTAACATAGAATAGAAATAAACTTTTGGGTTGAATTGTTAAGAAAAAAAAGAAAGAAAAAAAAAGTTCCCCAAACATTCACATTCATTTACATATATACAGACACAAAATGTCCTGGGAAGGTTCATCATGAAACAAAATATATAACGTGAGGATGGGAACTGTTCACTGTCTCAATATGATATGACTGGTTGTCATGAATGCTGGTGGAAAGGGAATTATTCTTTCACCAAAAAACAACAGGAAAACTTTATATACGTATGGCTAGACAGATATAGATGAAGTTCTTCTCCTATCTGTCAGATGTTGGCACAAACTGCACATAGGTAGTTATTGTGAAAGCTGGCTCTTGACTATCTCTTGGATAGCCAGATGAAACATTTTCTATCTCAATCCAGTATCTTCATGCCAGAATACAACAAAAGACCATAGAGTGTCCATCACTGAATGAAAGCATACGCACTGAATCTTAACAAACGTCAGCTCTGGTCACTGTTGGGTTAGGGAGTGAGTCTCGTCACTGGTCCCTGGACTTTCAGGTGACTCTACAGGCATGTGGCTAGTTGGGATGCCCACCGGCGAACGAAGCTTTCTTACTGGGATGAAGACGTGTGGAGACGACCCAGGAGAGTGGGAAGGAGAGTGGACAGGGTGTAGGGGAGGCCCCGGGGGCCTCAGTGGGAGTGGGTGTGCCAGGGGAGGGTGTACAGGGCTACGGGGGTACCTGCGCGGGGTGGACCAGATGGGTCTTTCAGTTGTGTTGAAGGACGGGGGGCGGGAAGTGATGTATGTAGCATGGCTGCTCATCTCTGATTGGCTGGCATCATTACCTGAACATTCTTCCAACCTCTCCAGAGTTTCCTGGAAGAAGGAAGTAATATTGGTAAATATAAACTATATGAACATAAGATATTTCCCAAATAGTTATTTGATCGAAATGAATTAATTCATCAACAAAGCCTGCATTGTTGATGAATTTGCCTTTATTAGTGGCTGATGGAAGTTCTTCTTATAAGTCACTTACATCTTCATTGAGAACATAGAGAGGCATGGGACTTCTTCGACCAAGGGTGGTTGGTTTAGGTACAACGTCAACTGTGAGTAAAACAAATAGGTATCAACCTATATTCTGGTGACTGGACAAGTCTACAACATGTTAAATAATTAATTTAAGTGTTCCCTGAGATGTGTCAAAGGTAAATAACATTGATAGAAACTGTATAGTATACACAACATAGTAGTAAACACCACTGCTATTTCTTACCATCATGGCCATTTTCATTTTGCTCCATATAGACAGGGGCTCTTTGGGGGGCTGACTGATTCTTCTTTCTACAGTAGATATAAACGCTCTTGTTAAAGGTATTATGAACGATATTTTGAACATTAATATAGCAGCAAACAACTATTTGCTATGTAAAGATATAGTGGAGTAATGGCGTCCTGATCAGAGAATGAAGTCACACTCCCTCTGTGTGTGTGTAATCCGAGTTTCTCTGTTCTTTGTTTTGGTAGCCGGTCCGGCTGCGCGTGTATGTTAGTTTGTGTGTGTCGATGTGGCCGACAGGCCCATTTGTTTTGGTCTGAGATGCTGGTGCTCTAGTGCGACATCTAGTGGCTGAATGTCGTATATAGCTCCTTTAAAAACATCCTGAACTTGCTGCTAGCTGCTTCAACTGTCACTGAGTTCACTGTATTTCTGCTGAAATTAAATAGAGTGCATAACAGAAATTGATGTAATAATAAAACTATTAAGCTTCTGGCCACTTCCTCTGGTCCATATGCTGAGCTGTAGCAATATATAACATAAGCCAGGGAGAAGTTAGAGCCAGAGAGAGAGAGTGAGAGAGAACAGACAATGAATAGAAAGACAGAGTAGCTCTTACTTGGAGGGTTTCCAGCAGGCACACACTGTCACCAGGGTGATGAGGAGGAATATGCCCCCAGTGGACAGGATGATGTATAGCGAGCTCCTTCCTAAGCCAGGAGACAGAGGAGAGGGAGAAAGACACGAAAGAAAGAAAGAAAGAAAGAAAGAACACAAGCTGAAGAGACATACAGGCTGGTCAAGAACAGCACAGATAAGCAGCTACTTTCTCCCACCCATTAAAGTTCTGTCACCGGAGAAACACTGGCTCTGTAGAGGCTTGGCTAGTCACATATTTACCACATTAACATATTTCACCTCTATACTTTATAGTACAACCAACTGCCTTTCTAAACCATGTTAAACCTCCTTCAACCCCTTTAAAATGCCCCAGTGGAAAAGTAAAAAAAAAATTTAAAAAAATTAAGCTTTGGCTTTGAGCAAAGAAATGTGTTGTTTTGGAGATGCATTCTTTGTGTAGGCCAATAACTTAACATCGAACAGGGCCAGGATATGCAGAATGCTATCAAAACGTTAGCATGCTAAACAATACGCAGCAGGCTAAAGCAACTTTAGACGTTCTGTGCTGCTTGCCAAGTCGGTTGGCACTAACAAGGTGCCATGAAGTAACACATTGGGATAGTCTTTGAGACTTTGAGGCTGTGCTGCTGTGCATGCAGAGGGAATTCAGGGGGTTAGAGGACCAGGACTGTTGGTCTCTCTTCATGTAGCGCGTCACAGTACAGCAATAATGAACCCAGGATTACTGAGCTCCACTGGGGCAAAGCGTCCACTCCACCTGCTCTCTTTATCTGCTGCCGCCTCATAAATAACCGCCTTTTCACTGAATTAAATTGTGTGGTAGTCTCTCTCTGCCTCTCTCTCGCCCTGTCACCCTCATCACCCACCCGTCTCTCTCTCTCTCTCTCTCTCTCCCTGTCTCTGTCTGACTACGTCCCTCTATACTGGCGCCCAGTAAAGACCACTGTGGGCCAGCTCTCTCTGTTAGGCTCACAGCCTGGATTTGCACTTGTTGTAAACAACATTGTTAAAGAGGCAGGCATGCCTCTCCGTGGATTTGAATGAGATGGTGACAGTGAGAATGGATGTGCCCTTTGTAAGGAACTCAAATACACACAGTTGTCATCAACAGGTACACAACATATTTCCAAAGTTTAGGTAGGCACAGCAGTACATGTATGCTCAGAGACAGGTCTGATGTTACAGTACTGTCTAAAACAGAAAGCGTCTTTTATCTTATCTATTGCCCTAACTTGAGAGATGCCACTATCTTTGTAGCTCCACCTACTGTAGACAGTGAGTTTGACGGGCATGCTCTTCAAGCTGCTGATGGGGTTCTCCACTGTGCAGGCATAAATGTCGTCATCTGACATAAGCACCCGCGAGATGGTCAGCACCTTTTGGTCATGTGACAGCAGCAGACGGGACTCATTGGTCAGCACCTTGCCTCCCTTCAGCCAACCATAGATGGGCTTGGTGCCATTGTCGTGGGAACAGTGTAGGTTAAAATGCTCGCTGTACTCCAGGACGGAGGAGGCCATCATCTGGACATAAGGTTTGGACACAGGAACTGGGGATGACAGGAAAAAACACATAATCTATAATGAAACTTGAAGACCGATTAGGATAAAACATAAAATGTTTTTGAATTTCCTTACTTCATAGTAAGGAAAGAGAGGTTAACCTCTATCACCAGCTCAGGACAACAGAAATGTCAGGTCCTGTATTCTTTAACATTGTCTTTAGCTCCTGTCTTAGCTAAAAGAACATCCCAGGCTTACTTTGCATGTATCACCAATAAAACTCAACCAAGAGAATATATTTTTTTAAATTGCAATCTCTTTTTGCTAAATATCACTCTTTGGTATCCTGAGCAGTTTGGAAGTCCAATGTTTTGCATATTTCCACAGTTTGTGGAATCATGTTTCTTTGGCTGAAGTAGCCCTATAAACAGTCAGTAACTCAGCCCACCATCGACAGTGAGTTTGATATAGTGCTCTCCGGTGAAGGTATCATCTGTGATGGAGATCTCCACTTCGTATGCTCCTTCGTCTGACAGCTGCAGGTTGTGAAGCAGCAGTGAGCCGTTCTCAAACACCAGGATGCGGTTACGGTACTCTGGCCTCAGGTTCCCTATGATGCTGGTTCCTATAGACTGCACCACAGTGATGGGCTTTTCCCTGTCCCTCTTCAACTGCCATTTAATGACGGGCTGGTCGGAGCTGGTGCTGGTATAGCCGACAGACAGAAGAGCCTCTCTGCTCAATATGCCTCTCACCAGCTGGGTTTGGCTAGTCACATTCACCCCTGACACCACACCTGGGGAAATGGCAGAGATACACATCAGGAAGTAGTACAAAGGAGGTAGGAAAATAATAAAGGGATGTTACAGGGTTAAGTAGTGACAAAGACTAAACAAAAGACGTGCTTTACATCCACCTACACCCAGTAAGCAAGGATCAGGGGAATATAGGGCAGAGCTCATTCACATACAGTAAAGCACTACTTCCACCACCACTGCTGCTACTGCTACTACTACTACTTGTACTACTACTGTATACAGCTGTTCTGCCTAAAATGTCTCTACTAAACAGATAAATGAAAAAAGGGTGGCAAAGAGCAGAACATTCAGTTTCAGTTTATTTTTAAAAGAAGGGACAATGCACATTAATCAACATGTCAGTTTCCACATCAATGTAAATGTACCAGAGTTAGCTCTAAGCTAATTTTCATCTGCAGTCCCAAGTACATAGTAACTATAGTATAGCTAGCTAATAGCTAGCTAGCTAGCTAGCTAGTAATACCTATAGTTATTAAGTGTCACTTACAGTGACCAGAGAACTCAGCGTCTATAAAATATCTTGTTTATTATGGCAGAAACAGAGAGTTAGAGACAGGGGCCTATATGAGACACAGTTATATCTAATTCTAGAGGTAAAATCCCTCTTTAAAAACATTTCCATGATGATCTTAGGTATTTTAGCCATGATGTTAAAATGACCAAATGTCCCAAAGATGAAAAACAAGAGAGCCAATACACCTGAAGCTTCTCCATTGAAAGTTAATGAAATTTGTGGGCACAGGAATATAGGTACGGTTTCTGGCTTAAACCTGTCTGCACCCATTCTTTTAGATGTAAGACCTCAAGCAAACATTTGGTGGCTCTTTAAACTCAGTCATTCATTTTCAATAGAGTAGTTTAAGGTTTTGTCTCGTTACCATCACAAATTAGAGCCTTAGTTCTCTGGTTTGTAGAAGAGACTTTCTAATGTTCACAGTATTCATTCAACTGATGATGATATTTGTCATTTAATAAGATATTTAGTACTGTATATAATAAATGCTTTTATACTGTCACTGGCACATCTTATACTGCTCATGCGAACAAAATAATGTCCATACACTACACGACTCTGTGTTATATAATGTTGTTCCAGCGCTTTTTAGTCACACCTCTTGATGCATCTGTTCCTTAGAAACTCTCCCCCACAGGGCCTCTTCAGGACCCCTCCTAGTGAACAAGTAATACACTGATTTTGATTTGTGTTTCCCTAATTATCCTACACCCCCTACTGGGATATAGGGAAGAGGTATTACAATGTTAGCCACATTCTGTCCTTTATGGAAGAGCTCTGTCTTGGTAACCAAACACTGTAAGCTATTATGGTCACAGCAGAGGTTCCTATAAGTCAGTGTTGCTGGACACATGAAGATCTGAACATTGGCTAGGCCTGTTATGGACATTCTACTATCAGGCAGTGATAGAAAGAGCAACTTGGGAGAAAAAGAGAGGGAGGGAGGGAGAAAGAGAGAGAGAGAGACTCAGCACTGTTCACTATTCTCAGTAGTGAGGCAGTTAGCATGGCATCGCCTCATCGTCGTGGTAACCATTTGGTCCGCCTGACAGGGGTTGCTAGGACGATAAGACAAAGGGCACGATTGTTAGAACTAGTTTTCTCCCATGAAGAGAGAGAGAGAGAGAGAGAGAGCGAGAGAGAGAGAGGCAGAGAGAGAGAGAGAGAGATTCTTTGTCACTGGTGAAGCGGGAGCTAGACACAGGGTCCAATGATTCTGTTAACAGCAGCTTACAACATTGGCATGATCCAGGGTAAAGTGGGCCGATGGTACGAATCATTGGATTATGTATCATGAGATTACCTGTATAAATAAAGGTTAAATTAAAACAAACTGGATCACACTGACTATCACATTTTTAAAACAAATCAATTGGAGATTAAGATTGAACCTGACTAAAAACTGGCATTCGAGGTTGGTTTTCCTTCACATCAACTGAGCTAAAGCCTACCACACATCAACAACCACAAGTTGGGCCACATCATTATATTGTCCTTTCTCTACCCTGTTCACCAGCTCTCCCAAAAACTCCCTGATATCATTATACTTAACCTATATGCCACCCTCTTAGAATAACTGAAGAGACTCTGTTTGGGGTCTGAATAAACGACCTGCTGTGAACTAATCCAGTCTGCCACCTGCCTAGGGTAGACAAAACAAACCCAAAAACAATCATAAAAACAATACCAACATAACCAGGATTAACTTGGCCAAACACTTTATTGGCTGATCACAGAACAAATCACAATACTATCCAAAAGAAAAAATATTTTGTCCCCAAAAGTTTGGATTATAAACATATGATGAAAATTATTAATAATAGTCCTATTCAGATTTTCTGTTAAACTAAAGGGATTATTTGATAATCTGTTAGAATTTGAGAATTTGAGAATAATGAAGTCAATTTATTCCACACTCATTCTTTGAAACATAACAACTGTAATCACTTTCTTTATCCAGAAATCTCAGAGAAAGACCTTCGGTCTTACCTGTGAAGCAAAGCAGGGGGAGGAAGAGACCAAACAGTGTCAATTGTGGAGGAATGTCTCTCAGTCTGTGGCCTGTAGAAGTGGTCTTCCTCTCCACCTTCATCTTGTGTCCGGGGCTGAGTCTTTCTCCCACCCAGTGAGCATGGTTTATCCACGCTAGACACGTCTCTATGGCCGAGCACTACACACTCTCTCTAGAGCCTGCTTGTTACGCTGGCCTCTGCCTGGCCACACTGAGCCCCACTCTTTTCACGGCACCCCAGTCACAGCCAACAACAGCCAACTGTGTGTGTGTGTGTGTGTGTGTGTGTGTGTGTGTTCGTGTGCGACAGAGACATACTGTAGATGAGCTCTTCTCTTCCACTCCACAGTGCCCTTGCAGGAAGGAGCCAAAAGAAGAGAGATCATTGTTTGTTTGCGGTAGGTATAATTATTTTTCTTAAAGTCACTTGTACCCTATAAAGCATATAAAGCATACAAGGTTTTTATTTTATTTTGGATGATTATTTTGAGACTTTTTTAGACTGAACACAACATCAGTCTTGAGGACTAAGTTGCTCTGCTGGAGTTGTTGCTGGGAACGACTACTTCAACCAGAACAGCAGCTCTGAAAGGACGCCACTTAAAGAACTGAAATGACTGAACTGAAAAACAACCAACTCCCCCCCTCTTTATCCCAATTTCCCCTCCTCAAACCCCTCTAAGGTACCTCACAGTAAACTCACTATTTATCACTTTGCCAACAGTCCTACTGCTGACACAAGCTGTGGACCTCAACAGACAACCACACACACACACAACCACACACACACACACACACAACCACACACACATACAAACACACACACACACAACCACACACACACTCACA
>OMKK01067702.1:0-19454 GCA_900302305.1 Polymixia japonica
GTAATGCTTATTGTTTTCCCCTGCATCCCTCAGCTTGTGGGCACTAACGGGGTACTGAACATCGACAGTAAGCTTCGCCTCCAGCTCTTCTGTCCCCCAGCCCGGGCAAAGAGGCAAACTAAAACCATCGACGTGGTAGACTGGTGGAGGAAATACCCTCGGAACAGATATGCATCTACCCTGTACATCACTGTAAAGGGTATCAAACTCCCTGAGCATGTAAGTCCGTTGCTGCATTTTAGCTATCATTGTCCTCTATGATACGCAAAGTATCTTCCATGGCCTCTCTATGAGTATATAGTAGGTTGACCAGATTGATAATAAATTAATACATTTACAAGCTGCCTCCAGTTAAGTAGTACATTTTAATCTGTATTAATAGGATAGCCAGATCAATGCTGTGATTGTTGTTATATTTTCAATCAGTTCTACGTCTTTTGCGGTGGTCTTTGGATAATGAATCTCTTTCAGGACAATAGTGTTGTATTGTATGCCAGATGATACTATAGCTATTAATATTTTGGTGATGACATTATTTTCAGCTGTCCGGGTGTAAAATGAAATGAAACGCCACTAGTGGGTTCAGTGTTGTGAGGCAGCAGATTTGGTGTTCGTTCCGCAGGTGGACCCCAGCATCCGGTCCATGATGGCGCTGCAGGAGGAGAGAGGCAGCACCTCCTACAGTGAACTCCAGACCGAGGTCACCAAGAGGAACCTGACGCAGCTTCTAGAGAGCAAACGGTCTGTCTTGAAGTGGAACAGGGTGCCCGGCCAGGTTGGTAGGATTAGAAACACCTGTGATTTGGTTTTCTGAATGAAATATACAGACCCACTCAGAATGTGGAACTCAGATGTGGTTCTGAACGTCGGAATTCTCACGGGACCTTTTTGTGTTGGAAGATCTGTCGGATTCCCAACAAGTCCATCCTGACGTTCCGCGGTGGTCAGATGGGCTGTTTCACGGTGTGCTTCTCTCACACCGGGACGATACTGGCCGCTGCTTGTGCTGACCGGGACGCCTTCCCCGTCGTAGGTAAGCAAACACCTCATTAGAACATTAACTGCACTACACTGCACTTTGACAACTCAGCAGAAACCTCCAGATAATTAACAGGAAGTTATTGAAGATTGATCACGCGTAGCTCAGGAAGTCAACCCCATTAGTCTGCATCTAACAAAACGTGCGAGGAATTTATTGTAAACTCTGCCGAACAAAACAAAAATGTGGTCCCGTTTCAGTGTATGAGATCCCTTCTGGCAAGGTTTTGGCTGCCTTCAACGGTCATCTCAGCATTGTGTACGATCTCTGCTGGTCCAGAGATGACCGGAGCCTGTTGTCCGCCTCCTCTGATGGAACCGTCAGGTAAATATCTATATGTCAGATGAAGAAATGCATCGATAGAGTGACTTGGATGCACAGTAAACGCTTGTGTATGAGCTGTCAGTGTTGGTGGCTGAACTCGAGTGACGGTTGGTTGTCACGGCACCTCCAGGGGGCGTAAGTGCTCCTCAGGTCTACTGTGTTGGTTTTATACCAGTGGAACTGCATGCTTTCAGAAGTAGTCACTGCCAGTGTTGATTGTGTACCTCAAGCTGTGTGACTATTATTCATAGTAGCACACTTTTTTTTGCGCTTCTATTCATAATATACTAAAATAATAAACTCAATGTTTGCTTTATTGTGTTATTCTCAGTGGAATACATGATAGATTCCTGCTTGCGTCCACAGAGTTTGGGACGTGGAGCAGCTCCTGGGTATAGCGCAGAAGGTGCTGCCCCACCCGTCCTTTGTGTACTGCGCCCGGTACCACCCCGCGGCCCAGAGCCTGGTGGTGACGGGGGGCTACGACTGTCTGCTGCGGGTCTGGAGGCTGGACGTTCGCGACGTCAACGGTCAGCTTCTCCAGGAGTTCGAAGGTCACGACAGCTTCATCAACGCAGTGTGTTTTGACTCTGAAGGTACGTAGGCGTGTAGGGCGTCACTCCAAAAGGAGACGTCCGCTACCTGCTTTTTACGTAATGAATTATTACGTGAAGTCAAAAATAATTTGGTTGACAAAGGACACTTTTAAAAAGTGTCATTCTTCTGTAGCATGTTACTTTATGCAATCAAAATGTATTTCATAATTGACAAATTAAATTAAATTTCATAAAAATCCTGTCTGTAGCCACGTTAAGGGTTGAACTTGAGATTTTTTCCAATTGTAAGTATATTTTTTGGGGAATTCTTTTTAATGTATATTGTTTTATGATGAATGATATATTTACTTACTTATCTTATTTAGGAAGGAGAATGTTCTCTGCGGACAATGCCGGTCTAATTGTTGTGTGGAAAACCTTGGCGAAGGACAGTAAGCAGCGACAGCCATGTCGTGGTTGGTGTATAGAGAAGGTACAGAAGAAATCTCTGAGGAATATTTATTTATAACCACTACTACTAAAGCCTTAAAGGCACAATCCGCGATTTATTTGAACGGTCACTTGTGTTTGTTTTGTAAACAGTGTCACTCAAACACAGGGAACTCCTCTGTATTTGCTGCTGAAATTCACTAAGGCAAAGATGTCAAATGCTAACTGAGGCAACGTGCAAACCAAAAAATGTTGTTGTCATTCCTTGCTTGGCCACAACAGGGACACACTTAAAAGCCAATCACGGATTGTGCCTTTAAGCTCATCGCGTACATGAAGTTACCATAGGTTGTAGATGCCCTGTGCACAACACCTGCTGTGAATGAGTACCCACAGGACAGTGAAAACATTCTAGAGCAGACTGAAGGGCTTCCTTTCAGTGTGTGAAAAAGGACTTTAATCATTCTGAAATTCTGTCTCTTGGAAGAAAATTGACGAGAGAGACCTCAGCGGTGTCCCCATCAACATGCTGGAGGTCCATCCGAACGGACGGCGTCTGCTCATCCACGCCAAAGACAGTGTCCTGAGGGTGATGGATTTGAGAATGTAATCATCTAATCATTTTGTTCTTAACTATACATTTTGTCATGTTCCTCGTTAAAAAAAATATATATATTTAACTTTGGGTTTAGTGATATTTCCAAACCACTATAAGCACACTAACAGAAATCTTCAAATCCAGTGAAGAACTTTAGTATGGAATTTTACAACGGAAAAAAAATGTATGAACGCTGTTTTATCGATTTAAAGCATGAAACATTTCAATTATCCGTTGTCTGTCTCTTCAGACTGGCAGTGAAGAAATATACCGGTGCCACAAACTACAGGGAGAGGATCTACAGCACTTTCAGTCCTTGTGGGAGCTTCATCTTCTCTGGCAGTGAGGACGGCATGGCCTACGTCTGGAATGCTGAGACTGGTGAGCAGCAGCCACCGGTTATGAAGCAGCCAGTCTTGTTTCAAAGGTTTTCCCACGGTATTCCATCTTAGCAGCCTTTTATTCAAACTGCTGGGGCGTGCGGCTGTTTCCTCAGGTGACCAGGTGGCTGTGTACACGGAGCAGTGCTACCCCACGGCGCTGCGGGGCGTGGCGTTCCACCCTCACGAGAACATGGTGGCTTTCTCTGCCTTCGGTCAGAGCCAGCCTATCCACGTGTACCTGTACGACCGCAAAGGTTAGCGCTTTTTCCCTAGGTCGTAATCAACGTTTTCATTTGACAAGTGCGGTTTTTATTTTTTACCTGATTCAAACCCACTGAATCGCTCCTTAGCCATCGTCAGTTTTTAAAGAGTAATTAAACCCTAGAGCATTTTTATTGTAGAGGTTTGGTGACCTCTAATAGCTAAAATTTAAAAAAAAAATATTGGTGCCCTGTGATGTAATGTTAGCTGTTTGTCAATGGATGCTTACATCACAGGGCACCAAGATCAGCTAATAGCAGATTGCCATTGCAATAGCATGCTTTTAACCTGTAGAGGTCACCAAACCCACAAAAATGGTCTAGAATTTAAGTTACTCTTTAATGTAAGATACGTAAGGCAGATATTGTTTTTAATGTTTTCTCACTCATCAAAACTGGCAAATGTTTTTATTTTCATTCTGTCTTGAAGCCAGTTGGTAGTGACACAGGCAATGAAGCGATCATATCTCCAAGTCAGCTTTCTCAACTACGAATATGTCGATCTGTTCTGCGCAGTTTCCCAGCTGGAGGTTCAGAACATGAAAAGAGGGAGCAGGCCGGTCTCTGTGGACACTACGACCCTCAGAAGCCCATCCGACCCCGGGGCTTTCCAGGACACATCTGTCTCCTCGGCCATGGATCAGTACGTCCAAGCCACGAGACTGTCACTGAAAATGCACCGCGTCAAGGAGAAGCTGGATTCAGTTCTTGTAAATACTCACCCTGTACTGCTTTCATTCGAATAGTTTGAGAAATGGACTGTAGTTTCAAATCCTCATTCAGGAAGGAAGTATGTGAACTAACTTCTAACTAACTTACCCTTATAAACCCTTAGGAACCACAACGAAGTTCGTCAATTTCTGGACACATGTATGAACAAGGTATTCATTTTTTATCGTTTTTTTTATTTATTTCTGTGTTGATGGTGTCATGGCCTTACATAATGCTCTCTCACCTTTGACTTACATTGCTTATTGTTTCACAGACAGGGCGGGCTTGAGTCACATGGGAAGGAGATTAACTTTGGATAGTGGCACAGTGAGTTTTGTAAACATGACCTCTGTGCACTTTAAACACACCTCTGTTCACTTCATCAAGGACATACACAGTATTTAATGACAAGTTATTTACGTCAAATTTCCTTTTTTTTTTGGTTGAACCTAATTAATCTTAAGTCATTTTTGTCAGTACATGTTACTAATGTGTTATTTGTGTCGCTTTACTTGGGTTATATGATGATTATATTGAATGATATACTTTGTTAAAGTGGTGCATTTATTAACATGAGGCCACATTTCCCTCTGGGCACCACAACTTGTCTGACGTAACCACAAACCTCAAACTCTCTACTTCACTGCAGATGAAAACTAAAGCCTGACCATGAGGCCTGTATCTGTGCAGGCGTAGAGGAAGTTAAAGTGTATAGTCGCTTTTTTTAAATGATGATTAGACATGAGTATTAGTAGCTGAGTCATCCCTGTTTCAGATGGGACTGAATCCCTCCCTGCCACCTCCGTCTCTGCTGTCCCCCCACTCCAAGATGCAGCTCTCTGGAGCGCTGGCAGAGCAGTTAATCCCCCAGGCAGCACTGAGCACCCAGAACCGTGAGTATCTCTACAGTTCATTATCTGCCCTGAAAGACCCCATGAAATCAAAATAGATGTTTTTTATTTCACATATCGTCTTGCGCTGATCGTCACCTATACGCCAGTATCTGGCCCCAACAGTGACATTTCGTGACATTCGTTTTGTAAGTGTTCTTAATCGTATTTTAGAGTTTGTCATTTCCTAGAAAACTATTAAAAAGTTTGATGACTTGATCCTGTATACTAAACTTGCGTCCAATGAAATACTTTCTCGAGTTACCGACCATAGCGTTAGTCTTAAGTGCTAAGCTAACTAAGCTAACTGAGTTTAATCAGCGTATTTATACGATCTCTGTTCACATCCTCTTTTTATTTCATTTGTTTGTTTAAGTACAAAAATGACCTTTAAGTTATGAATGGATCCACTCCAGTTGGTTACCAACCGTGTGACATCGAGGCCCAAGGGTAGGCAGGTTTTCAATCCAACCGTTTCACCATATGATCTCACAAATGAGTCCCCCTCCGTGGTTGGTGTTGTGTTAATTAGTGAAACCAGCGGGAGTAGCGTTTTGTTTGGAATAAAAACCTGCCTACCCTTGGGCCTCCGTGGCGCGACCGGGGAAGGATTTATGAAGTCTTTGAGGTATGAGGTGAGATATGTGTGAGGAAATGTAAGTCACGTTACACAAATGAGCTTAAACCAGCTCCAGCAG
Source organism: Polymixia japonica (assembly GCA_900302305.1). Lineage (NCBI taxonomy): Eukaryota > Metazoa > Chordata > Actinopteri > Polymixiiformes > Polymixiidae > Polymixia > Polymixia japonica. The sequence continues at coordinate 5,890 of OMKK01067702.1, forward strand.
AGCAAAACGTCCACGGAAATTCCAATAAGAAAAAAAAGCACGGCAGGGATTTAGAGAGACCGAACGTTCCTGGTCTCAGAACGACGGTTCAGGACCTCAGGAAGCATGTACACCGTTCACCAGGACCGAGACGGACCTCTCGTGATCTTCACCTGCGTCCGTAGGTGATCAGTAGAAACGCAGGCCGTTTGCGTTGAGCTGCAGTGTGAGCTCACGTGTTTATGGTTTGTCTTTTTGTGGTTTTTCTCTGCGGTTTTCAGGTGGTTTCAGTCCGGTTGGTCAGCGTCTAAGAGGAGCCACATCTCTCCGGCTACAGACTGTAAGGCTGATAGCACTGTTTGATCATTTTCACTTCTCTGTTATTCTCTGTTTGTTGAATGTAAACAAGGTCAATGTTAGTTAGTGCTGGTCTCACATAAAACGTCTACTGCTTAGATCCTGTATGGCTCAATGAGTGGAACTGACTCTAACTATACCAGGGTTATTGTTGAGTTTCTCTCCGGGACCACCCATGTTAAAATGCGTGCACTCGTGATACTGTAAGGTGCTTTGAATTAAATTGTCCCCTAAAAATATAAAAGTATAAGCCTAAAATATAAATGCTGCTTGTGTATTTAACGTGACCAGTGTCCCTTCTCTTTCATCAGAGCGTCCCCGATCGCGTCTCTCCCGCCAGTCGGATCGAAGCGGATTCCTCCCCGGTTCAACACACGGTAAGCGCCCCGCCGTATGAATTTGCTTAATCGCGCACGGCCTCTTGAGCCCTGCTCAACGGCACTACCCTTCCTGCGCCTTCCTCAGGTGGTCTCGCTGTACGACTACAGCGCCAACCGGTCCGACGAACTCACCGTACGACGCGGCGATGTCATCCAAGTGCTGTATAAAGACAACGACAGCTGGTGGTTCGGGCGTCTGGACGACGGACAGCAGGGTTATTTTCCAGCTACTTACACAGCAGAGGACAGTAAGTGAACGACGGTTTATTGCGATTGACACCTTCCGTTCTGACTTGAGGCATTTGGCTGATGCTCGTTTCCAGAGTGTAACGGGAGAATACACTCAATCATTTAGATAATTGCAAGTTGGGTTTCTTACATTTTTCCTAACTAAGGTTTTTCTGGGAGTTTGTCCGTGGCCGATTGAGGGTCAAGGTCAGGGTGTCGTTTAATTCCTGTTAACTGTGGGCCTGTGAAGCCGTTTGTACAAATAAATTAGACTTGATTTGACTCGGGATAACAAACATGACAAGCAACCATCAGTAACAAGGGTCACGGCCCTGGTGACCCGGTGACCTGACAATATTTCTGTGACCATAGAATGACCATGTCAGATAAAATAGCTTAGAAAATAGCTCCCAGTTAAGGACAGCGAGAGCAAAATGCAAGTGGCAGAAGAGGGATATGATTCAGTAGAGAACGTCTGGATGTGGTGCAAGATGCTACGGTCTGTTCTTGTTGTAGGAGACTTCAATGAAGAGGACTCTCAGTCCGTAGAGGGGACGGCAGAGAGGTCGACACCAACCAAGGTGAGGGGACTCTGATTCTGAACCACGTCCTTATGCTGGTAATGGATGTTCTTGTCTCTGTAGCTCCTTCATGTTGCGTTAACCTCCCTCCCTCTCCAAGGTTTCTGCCGCCGTTAGCTCCTCTGGGGAACTCAAGTTTCTTTCCGAGCAAGACACCGACCCCGAGTTAACCGATACCAAGTGAGTGCCGTCCTTCGCTGTTTATTTGACGTTACCCTCCTGAACTGAGCGCGTTTTTTGTTGTTTAAACTCTAATGACATGGATATAATGCTGCATAAAGTTGGGGGTTGTTGGGGTTTCTCTCCTGTTTTTAACCAGACAAGTTACTCAACAACTGAAGAGTTTTGTTCCAAAATTAGATCACCACCATTTGCATATCTGCTCATTTGCATCTGCTCTTATAGAATAACTGATTGCACAACTTTAAACAAAGTTTGTGGTGTTTAAAGGATGGCAGGTCCTTTAAGTCCATTGTTAACCTTACTAACAACTCTCTATTGTTAAGAAATATTAAGTTCTGAACTAAAGGTTTTGAGGGGGTTTTTCCTCCCAAAATGGATATTTGGTGTTTAGAAAATTCTTAAATTCACATTTTACGGAGTTGGACTGGCAATTTGTTAACGTTAAAACCCTCGTTTGCCCGTCTTCAGCAGAGCTCAGAGGAAGAAGAAAGTCAAGAAGCTGGCTGCCCCGTCATCACCATCTCTGGCCACGTCTTCTGATCCAGACGCCTCAGGGTCCTTCAGCAGCAGGAGGCGAGCCAGGTCAACAGACAGACCTCTCCCAAAGAGACCGTCAGGCCGCACTAACGGCGCCTTCCAGCCCGACACCTAGACCCTAGACCTGGTCACATGGGCACGCTGACATCACCGTTTCCACCTGGAGGGCTTCCGTGCTATAGCTGGTTGTGTAAAAGACATTTTTAAAGGCAACAGACTTTTCTGACTTTTCATACATTCATTTTTATTTCAACTTTTTAGATATTTTTGTATTTAAAAAAAATATTCTTATTCTGTATTTTTGTACTTCATACAGAATTGACCAATGAATTATATGTAAAAAGTAATTTTGTTGTCTTCATGTATAGTATTGTACAATCCCGGGGATTGTATTTTTTTGTATGTTTTATATTTTATGATTATTTATTGTAGTAAATTTCTTTGAGCTAGGTTTTTTCTTAGGCTGTAAGAGATTACAAAAATGTGTATAATCCATTTCTTCAGAACTACTGAAGTACACAGATTAATTTACTAATTGCCAAGTGTGTTTCATTAGTTCACCTGTTACTATAAACCTTTTGGGTATCTAGTAGTTATGTTAAATAAATATGTATAAAAGTGCTAAATAAAATAATAAAAGCATTTCGATGCCAAGCAGTCTGTTGTATCAAAGCAGAGAGGGTTCACAAACCTTGTTTCATTTGAGTTCATTTGGCATCATCTTAATACCTAAAATTAAAAATGTGAATGAGACCATTTTTTTTCCTTTGAAAAGTATTGTAATCTTGTCTTTATGTAAACAAAGCCAATATCGGATCACTTCTAAATATCGCAATGGCACACAAAGTACTTTGGACTGTTATTCACCCAGTACTACGCTAAATTACACATATACTGCAGATGGCTAGTTGATAACTAGACCAGAAGTAGCTTTATATTTGATTCTTATACTGTTAACATAACCTTCTAAAATGTCATTTATGTTGTATGAAGTACATTAAATCACTCATTATGTCTCATGCTGATTCACTGTTCTGGATTGTATTCATGAAGTAAACATTCACTTACACATACAACTTAACGTTTGAGTTATTTATCATTTTTATTAAAATCAGTGTATAAAGTAAAACAACAACTTAACATGGTTGAATGTGAAGAGAAGGCACAGTGTACCTGATGCACTGGTCCAACATAACAGTAGTATAATGTAGCATGAAATTCTCTGAGGAATTACAAAACACTGTCTGCAACAACATGCAGTAATGTCATGACAGGGTAAATGTCCCATCACTATAAAGCTGGTCAGCAGCTCTCGTACGTACCGATTAGACATGAAATCCAAATCATGTGGTGTAGACCACCTGAACCATAAACACAGTAGCACTTCTACACTATAGGGTATTTACATTGTAATCTGGAATATGAATACCCTTCTTAGTTTCAAGCTTTGCCTGTGTTCTTTAGTAGTATAAAGTTTCAAACTACCTTATTAATCAGGTCTAAGCCAGTAATACACGCATTGTTATGCTGTTTGTGGATGTGATTGGATAAAGCAATTACTATTTAAAACATTTAATGCTACTATAGGTAACTTATGGCGGGCTCCAGAGTTTGCTAGTGGTATTTATCAACTGTCGCAAAGCCAAACTGACGTGCGATTGTTTACATTCATGACTGAGTGCGGTTGGACTGCTGCTGTCTGTTGAAATGCCAACATGTTCACAGAGGAGGTCAAGTAAAATTGCTGTCAAAAGGAAGACGTCACATTTCCCGCAAAATCCAGCCCTCGGCAGACGAAATTGCACAGTGAATAAAAGCCTTCTAGGAACCGTGATGTCTTCATTCTCTCATGGCCATTACACTATGCAACCACCAGAAATGTTATTATTATCTGTTGAAAGCATAAAACTACATATAGTAGCTTTAAATGGAAACACAACCGATGCATGGCCCCAAATAAAATCACTGTAATCCCTATATAATTACATGAGAATTAGTTGCTTTTATAAAAGAGTTACAGTCAACATTTTGAACCTCATTTGTATCCAGAGTTTAACTAACCGGCTGATAACCGTTGCCAGTCCTGAAACATACGGCTGTTTTCTGTGGCGTCCATCAACCACACGTTGCTGTTAAGAGTGAGGGTTTTATCAGTCCAGAAGGGGCCTCCTTTCATCTGAGCTGCTAATCCCATTTTCCCGAACGATTCTTAAAACCAAACAAAAAGGGAAATGTTAACGTTGCGTCCGGCATGTTCTAGGAGCTAAATAACGAACAAGGCTAAAAATATCCTTCAAAGATCTATGGAATATCTACTGTACACGTGACATGAATTTGATTTATCTCAAAGATAACGATTACCTTGGCTGTTGGAGGCTTCGAATGACGTAATATGCACCAAGAAGAACGGCCTGTTGAGAGGATAATAATAATAATAATAATAATAATAATAATAATTTGGGTGATATATTTGATGTGAGCACTAAAATTGATCATCAATAATGACCTTTTTTTAATAATGATTTTGACCTCCTTTTAACAATTTGGTAACGTTTCTCTCATGGTGGAGAGAAAGGTTCCTCTCTCTGGATTAGGTCCATTGACTAGGATGAGGAATGACTCGCTTATTTTTCATACTGACATCATGAAACATACAGTTACATACAGTTACTGTCTCTCAATAACTATATCCCAGAGTGTCATGTCTACAACTGCTAAGAAATGTGAGTCAGCTAGTTTCTCTATTGATCTTCATCAGGAGAGTAAGGCCTGGACCATTACCAAGCTTTGAATCGTAACTTCTCTATCCTTAAACCAGTTGCCATGACAGCAACGCTGATGTTATCTCTTTTACGATGCCGAGGCCTGAAAAAAACACGTACTGGGGGATGATACGATTCATATAATATGTTGTCGATGGCGTGGCGACAGGCTAACATTTGAAGAATTTCCAGGGATTCGCGTGCCTTTGCAGAGACAGGACTCTTCGTATGAGGGGACGTCAGTCAACCGACAATGTACTCAGCAAACACCTGAACACTGCAACTGATACTTACAGCCAAGCATCCCAAGCCTCCTTGCACTGCAGACGCCCACTCAAAGTTCAGATGTTGTGTGATGAGTCCGCCCACGGTTGGGCCATAGAACATCCTAGGCCAAGCAGATACATATCTCATGAAGATTAAAAACCGCAAGATTCAAATTCTCAGCATATCTTACCTTTTAAACGTACTTCTAAAAAGGGTGGGACATTAACACGAGCCAACTAGCCAAACGCCGATCACCTTTGGATCGTGGCTGGTAAGTTTGTGTACTCGACCATCCGCTTTGACACCTTGATATCACTCAGACGTTCTAGGTTTGGCTTGTCAAGTGATGCAAGAATAGCTGGTGAACTCTGGAAGTCTGATGGAGAGAGTGTGTTTGTGGCTTAATAAGGGTCACTAGGACTTACCCCATGGACCAAACTGCCCCGAACAATCCAGACACCATTCCAAGAGTACTCAGCCCCTCGTCGAATCCTTGTTCGCTACCGCGTGAGAAGGAAAATAATTAGATGTATGTGTATTATCTTGAAACATGCAGACAACAGGACAAGTATGTAAGAATACGGCATATAGTGTCACTCACTATGCACATGTGAGGATCTCTGGAAACGTGGGAATTGCAGTCATTCCCAGAGAAAACCCAATTACACCAAGCATGAAGACCAGCAGCCACAGCTGACTACATGTATGAAAACACACCAAGAGGAAAATTGAAAAGTAAAATAAAATGAAAGTTAACGTCATTAAACTAGGCATGTGAGTTTCGAACTCCTGAGGCGACGCACAAACTACATCCCGCTCTCACCTTGGGATGTGAAGGACAGGCATCGGACCAATCAAACAGAAGCCGATCGCCGTGGCAACGCCACCGAGCACCATGAACCAACTCCTGGTGGCCTGACACACACCAACACAAACGCTTTACAACGGACGTTGTTGACCAGTTGAAAACGTGACGTAATCATTCGACGTAAACAAAAAAACTTCGGCCTGTTTCATACTCACGGGGAATTTATCGGTGACGAACCCGAGCAGCGGTGACGCCAGACAATAAGGTAACGATAAACCCAGCAGGATGAGTCCTACGTATCCAGGAGACAGGTTGAACTAGAAACAACAGAGAAACGTTACATCGTTGCGTTTCCTCGTTTGTTTTCAAGACGCGTGTTGAAAACCTATTCACCGACACGACCGAAGGGAACGGTTTGTCTTGGTCCTAAAGGGTCACGAACACGGAATACTGGAGGTAACATGGAGGTAAATTACCTTCTCCATAGCAAATATGGACAGCGTGGCGTCCAGAAACCCAAGTCCTGCGCTTAGAGTGAATATCACGAAGCTGATCAGGACTATTTTCGGTTGTGTGAACAATCTGAGGAAGGAATCATTCGAGGGTTCTGCATCTGGGCATAGAAAACAAGCGCAAATCGCATCTCGTTAGTATAACTACACACTTACAGTAGAATCTCCATCACAGAAAGAGGGAAATATAGTATTTAGGTGGAATGATGGAAAATGAACACATCCTCAACAAATCTACTACCGAAGTCTCTGCACTCTTACCGAAGTTTGGTAAGATGTACATGTTGAATGGAACCATAACCAAGAGGAAACATCCAAGAGTCATAAACGGGATCTCATATCCAAACGACTGGTACAACCATCCTCCGATTGGCGGCCCCAGGATAAGACCGAGCCCTGTGAAAATCTCCAAACTACCCTGCAGAGGAAAGCACAACACAGTGAAATATGCATTTGCAAAAACACAGACTCAGACAGGCGACTGATTCACGATGCAGAATGTAAACATTTCTGCCAGCACTATAAACAAATACTGATGTTATATATGTCTGCAATTCTTTATTATGTTCCACATCCTTTGGGGAAATGACAATTGCAAAACAACTTAAAACTATAATGCATTTTTGTGTTGTCATGGTTCTAATGCCTGAACAACATGCCAGTGAGACAAGGGTTGACTCACCAGAACAGTTGCTATATTGTTTGGAAATACTTTTGCTGAGACTGCAAAAGAGGATGTCATTGCACCGGCAAATCCCACGGCGTCGACCGACCTTACTATAAAGCAGAGAGCAATAAAACCGTTTCCTGAGGGCAGCCTATCAAGTAATCTTTAAAAAAAGGGAGAAAATATTCAATTAATATTTTTTGCATTGTTGGTGAGTGTATAACCAAACACAATTTTTTTTTCTCCAAAATTAGTAAAACCAAATTTTGTGGTAAACTTTTTTGCTTAAAGTGGCGATCTCAAAGATCCCCCGTTTCGTTGTCTTTGGCGGCACCTATGGTGAAAAGCAGTAATTGCAGGTGTGTAAATGGACCTCACTTCAAAGGGAAAACGCGTCACTAACGCTAATTTGAATACGTGGCGGGAAAGTCGCCACAGACACCCGGTTCTTAATACTCATAATACTGAAAATACAAAGGCTTTCATCAGTGGGTCATAGACTCAATCACCATTGTGTTACCTCATTCGGCGATAGATAGCGACTTAACAGATTTATGTAAATGAAAATATTCAGAGATCTTCGAGATTGCCACTTTAAAGAACAGTATCAAGACATCATAAAACCACAGAAATTATCAATAAGGAGCTAATTTAAAGCCACTACAGACAGGATTTTTGCTTCAACATATAATTATAAAATACATTTTGATTGCATATTGTAATGATAGAATGACACCTCCATCATCAGACCGCCGGGTCCGATCTCCCGTGAAAATAGAAGGACCGACGAACGGATCAGACAAAATCTCACATTCCTGTCTACAGCTGCTTTAACACAGTCTTTTAGATAGCTAAGGGATATAGTGTGATTTTATGAGAGGTGACAGCAAATATTAAACACTCCACTCGCTAAAATCACAACTTTTGCATCGTATGTATTTACAAGTTACATTCCAGGACTGACAAATACAATGAAGGGAAGAGGTGGAAAATTGAACTGAAATTAGGTTATTGAAATTTGTTATTGTTGTTTGTTATTTGTTATTGTAGTTCACCTCACCAACACTAGAGGGCCAATCGTACTGATAGCACCTTTAAGGGCTCATGTCTTACTTTTAACTAACCAACCAAATTTCAAGTATAATTAAGACTCCATCTTTACTCCAGGTGAAAAACTCCATCAAATACATAGTTTGATCATATATGAGCGTTTCCCAGGGGACAGATATAATGTAGCATCTCCACACTCCATGTTTGAAGGGCTTTAAACTGCGACTGCCACAACGTTGACCCTGCGACTGGTACAATCTCTCAATCTCCTTAAACCTCGATGTCCCGACATTCTGCTCAGGCAGTCTCTACAGTTTATGAACTTCTACATTATTTTAGGTATAAGTGCTATATCCGTCATTTTTTTACACACCACACAGGAGGGCGATCAACACTTACCCAAACATAATGGTGCAGCCTGACGACACAAACAAGCCTGCAACAAGCATGAATTTTGCACCAATCTGGACAATCTGAGGTGAAGACAGAGCAGAGGTCAGGCATGTCTGTGCAACACGTCACAATGATATATACTCACATATCTTCCCAGTATCAATGACATATACTCACATATCTTCCCAGTATCAATGACATATACTCACATATCTTCCCAGTATCAATGGCATATACTCACATATCTTCCCAGTATCAATGCACCAATTAAGTTGCAAACAGCATAACAGCCAAATATGAGACCGATGGTAGTCTGGTTGGCTCCTTTCTTTAATGCCTGCATCGGAGCAAAAATAAAACATATTGTGGGTGTAAGGAACAGAAATAAGTTTATACTCTAACTTAATGCTACTATAATTACTGTATATCTTAATAAAACTGTAAAACAACAGGTACATTTCACAACAGGTGGAACAGTCTCCTTGTGTGTGATATGAAACGTCAAGTGGATATTTCAATACTGTAATACACTGGGACATTTATTTTACTCGTCTCAAATGGTTTAGAGGAAACAAATTAAGGCGCTGGGGAATTAAGGGAAGCAACCCAACAATCCAAGTAGTTGTAATTGTGTGTAATTCCAGCTCACCCTACCACGGGCCCTCTAGTGTTCATGGTTACAGTAAGGCCAGTCATTCTTCACCCTTCAGGGGGTCTCATGTCAAACACATGATTACTTACCGTCTTGCGTAATGGGACAATCACTACCCACTACTACATTCCATTAAGAGGACATCACTACAGCCATTTTGAAGAGAATTAGTGGTGGTTGTTACATTTGGAAGGGGAGGATTTTTTTCTGTCTTTAAAATACCTTGAGTGCATACATTTTTGGCATTGGTGGACCAACTGTACAGGACCGCAGTGCCAATGCAACGTACACAAACCATGCTGGAGCTACTGAGTGAAATAACTTGCCTCAGCGGGGAAAAAAGGTCCTAATATTGAATAGCAGATCATTGAGCTGAAGTTGACTGATGCCATCGATATCAACGTGAGGAACTGCTGTCTTGACATCCTCGGGGGAGGAGTTGTTGATTCATCTTGAGTGATGCTATCTGTTAAATAAAAACAAAACAACATTACATATAAAAGTAAGGCTAAATAATAACCCAAACATTTCAAAGATACATATATGCACCCAAGTCTATATTGCCCCCAATGCACCGTTAGGCTGATAGTAAACACGTGTTTCTTCAATGGTAATAAACATATATGTAAACATATATACTGTACCGCAAGGGTTAACCCGGCTTTTATTAGCTAAAGCAACACCCCTTTTCATAATTTATGACAGGTTATCAGGCTACGGGCAGATTTATTTGACCGTAATAAATATCACCAACCTGTTTGCTGAGGATCAACCTGCGGGTCCATTTCTAGCGCTCGATGTTGACCGTTTTTAATCTCAATTAAGACACACAGTCATTCCTGTACAAAGAGGAGAAAATAATCCCCTCCGCATCACAATAAAAAATAGTATAGTACTTTCTGACAGTCCATGTTAAGTGACAACCGACTGGAATCGGTGTCACTAAAAGTCGCCTGTTTCGCAGTGAAGTTAATAAGTAAGTGCGCCTACAACACGCGGAAGCGCACCGTCCCTGGTGGGCGTGGCTTAATGACGTCCGATCCTTCCCGATTTATCTCCAGTACTTTTCACACAGTTATTAACTTTATGACAAGCACCTCCCATAAGAGCAACAGATCTGAGTAGAAGAGCCAACTTGCCAAACAATTGAAATGAAACGACAAAAGCATTTCAAATAAAATACTTTATTAAGTTTTTTGGGCAGCCTATAGGTCCATGTAAACCTACGGTCATATCATATTTGTTTCCTTTACAAAATAAGAAAAAGGAAATTCAGGCAACCAAATTATCATTAGGCAGTAATGCTGATAATTGACACTTGTGAGCCATTAAGTCTCTGAAGCGGCATTTTTAAATGAAAACTATTTGCATTGGATCACGTGTAGCTCATCCTATAATATTTTCTCCAAATACCTTAAAAAAAACTTGATACAGCAAAAGACAAATGTCTGGATATGTTCACAAATGTATCATTATACATTAGCAGCAAATCTACATTAACCTCACGCCTAGTAATTATGTTTTATTTATATGTTGTACTTCACACATTTGCTTTGCGATAAATTTATTGAAACGTTGGTAAACTTATCAGTTTTTTCTACAAGTGTAACATCCAAAATCTCTCAGTGCCATGATCACTAAGAAAATGGAAATTACTGAATTACTGAAATTGGCAACACATACCCACAACTTCTTAATAAATAGACAAGCAGCTTTCCTGTTATGTTTTGCAAGTTTAACTTCAATTCTAAGTAGGTAGAATTATTGCAGACAAGCTCTATCTATCTATCTATCTATCTATCTATCTATCTATCTATCTATCTATCTATCTAAAGCAGCATGAACTCCAAAGAGGCAAAGCACTTCACATTCAAATGCAATTTTCAAGTAGCATTATAAACACCAACTGACAACAATACAGAGCCAACCAAGCTAAACAATAAGAATCTAGGTCTTTAAGCAGGACGAGTTCTGGTCGCAGGGGGACATCTATGATTTTCACCCGATGTTCTTGATCCATGCATTTTGATCTAGACTTAGATCACATAGACCAACAGCACTTCCTTTTCCTGGACAACATGAACCATTTTAGGGGGAGTTTCGGGAATTAAAAAGGACAGATTGTGTAGCTTTGACTAACACTTTTTTAGTTTAAAGTATACATGAACAAATGAACAATACATTGTGAGTACATTATGACTCTCAGTAGATAATCATTCACATCATAGTGCCAGGAGGAAGGTGCCATGTCTTCACTGGACCACTTCATAGAAGTAACATTGATAGAACATACAATTAACTTTGAATGATGTTACTCGTTCAACTCTCCCATTTTGCATTTACATAATCAATATAACCTCCAACTGCACATCAAGGATTTGGAACAGATAACATAGAAAATATTTAAATCCAAAACACATAAATAGCTTGCCCATGAACTAATGTGAAATTTATGAATGATGAATATTGGAACAAATAGAACAAGTAACATCATTAAAATCAATAAAAATTGGTTTGATATGAGATAATAAAAAGGTGTCTTGTCTTTTTTTTGTTTTTAAAAAACTGAAAAACTGCTGATCTTATATTAAATTGGCCCAATTAATAACTAATAGTGACTCAACAAGAGGTTAAACCCATTTATAATGTTTTAGTATATCAAACATAGTATGGTGGTGAAAATTAACCTCTTTGCAACTTAAGATACCACCATAACACAAAGTACAGGTCTATTTATTATTTTACAAGCAGCCCAAATGCAAACATTAAATACAAATTAAGATTAACAGATACATTTAGCACTTCAGATAATGTCCTTTCTTGCATCATAAATACAGTCAATCAATTTGAGAGTGAAACAATGTTAGTAGCACCAAAGGTGGCGTTGTACTTCTGGGGCCTTTAACATTTAGTTAGCTTAGCACTATTTTTTAACAGTTATTTATTTTCACCTTTATATATCCAGACAACATAAACAGAGTAGTTGTATTCCAGTAGCTAGTTTGAAATTCAAAAAATGAATAAAACCAGTTTGAGCACATTCAACATTTGAATTGGTTATGATACATTTCTAACTAATATTTTCTTTTAGAGACCATTTACCTAGATTAACATTGCCTTCCAGGAATTGTTTGTAAATTATTTGCATGTGTAAAGTAGAATAACCAACACATGAATCTCCTCTCGCAAAAAGAACCTTGACAACATCTGGTCTCTACTTCAGTTCCAACATGAACGCCCTGAAGACCATTCAAATTCCTTCTGAACCAACAGTTCAACTTGGCACAAACACAGAAGGACTTTCATTTAAGCCTTTGAGTAACATTGGCCAAGGCGACAGCAAACGCCTGTACTGCTGAAAAAGGATACTGGAAATCCAGGATATAGGCGTTCCCATCAATTCGCCCAAACTGCATCACCTTAAAAGACAAAGAACAAAATTTGAGACAGAGGACAAGAAGATACAAAGTTTTACTAAAACTATCAGAAGCATTAACAGCATGTAAACAACATTACATAATCAATCTACAACTTCAATTGATTAAGATTTAAACAAGTAGACATACCTGTCTGCCATCCAGCTCAATTTGAAAGTTTTTCGCTGACTCTTGAGTAACACGTCCTCCAAAGTCCAGCTGGTAGACCTGGGTGGCTTCATTCCATAACGGTTGTTTGTTGGCCATAACATAGACAAACCCCTGGCTGCCCAAACTACGGTCCTCCCTCTCGTTCGCCTTGCGGCACTTAATCTCCTCCAACTCGCTCGCCATACGGAGGCTACGCTTGTTCTTCCAGCTCTTCTTACTACTCTGGTTCTGGTTCATGAGCTCGTCCCCGCTGATGAAAAGCTCGGGTTCACTCTCTGAACTGTCCTGAAACTCGTTCGTGGTCCTGTTCATCTTCTTGGTTTTATTCAGCTGCTCTCTCTGGCCCTTGGGTTTCTTCTTCTCCCTGCCACCAAGCCTCGGGCTGGATATGAGAGTGTTGAAGTCAGAGAGCGCACGCCCCTCTTTCCTGGATTTGCCCTCCGAGACCGTGGGCATGTTGGCCTCCTCGGCTCTGCTGTCCAGCCTTTTACGGCTCTTCTTGCTGAACCGCTCCGACTCCTGCGGGACGGGGCTTTCGTTAAGGGACGACGGCTCTGGAAAGTTGTTGGCCGACTCCGCCAGGTCCTCCGTGGCACTTTTGGACGGCGGTAGCTCGGTGGGA
>OMKK01067709.1:0-14472 GCA_900302305.1 Polymixia japonica
AGCCCCACAGAGACTGACCATACCCTTGTTTGACCTGCGTCTCCCATATGGAGAAGGCAGCGGACTGAGTCAAAAGGGACACTGCTAGGAGGTCAGGGGTTAAATGACCAGGACTGTTTACAAGGAGATGGGGATCGCAAACAGCAGTATTTTGTACAGCCTTTGTCCTCGTCCTTTGTTAAAGACTCTATTAAAGAGTATAGAGTCTCACCACTGTTATCATTAGAATTGCTGGCTTAATTGGCTTAAATTATATAAACTTAACCAAGCTATAGTTTACAAAAACATACATGTACATTTACTAAAGAAGCATAAATTACATTATTTAATGTTTAGCTTGAATTCTGTGTATTTGTGGTACATGTAATGCCATTCTCTTTCACAGTCTTGCCATTAAGTGGCCAGCAGCCCATACCTATAGCTTCCATACCTCGGCTTCTATACTCCTCCTCACGTAGGTTATGAATCTAATTAACACAGGGTTTTCTTTTGTTTGGAAAGTCTGTGTTTACATAAAGGGGACCAGTGGGACCAGCCCTGAGGGTCAGAGGGTCGAACCTCGGCTGTCAGAGAGCCTTGTGACATTTCTTTCCCACGTTGTCCACGGTAAGAAGCCTGCGTTAACGTTTGGCCCTAGGAGGTAGTGTGGCGTGAGAGGGAAGCCTGGGGGCATCGGCCCCTCAGTGGGTCCCTGGGAAACAGGCGTAACCAGGCGGGGCCGAGCCGAGCAGGGACAGCATGGGGTCATTTTCCGGCTTGCTGCCCCTCTAAAGGGCTCTGGAGCACAGTATTGGCCCCCGGAGGAGAGCTAGTGTGGAAGACGGCACAAAGGGCTTTGTCTGCATGTGTGTCAGTGTGTATGTGTTTGTGTGGAAGTGCAAAAACAGACCTCAGCAGGTTGTGAGTTTGTGTAACGAGTATCGGGATGATTATATTACATGTAAGCTATGGATTTGTATCTTTGTGATTGCACAAATAACTAATTGTGAGTTTGGGTTGTATAGCAGACAGTTGTATCATATAGTGGCAGGTGCAGGCAAAATCAGCAACCAGTGCAGCATTATAAAAGAACCTGTAACTGAAGATATGTGATGATCATTCAACAATGTTGGTGGTTCTCTTGTTGTAAAGGAAGAATCAGGAACGGACATGAGTATTCATCGTCAGCCACTGCTTATGTTGTATTTATTTTGTTATCAGATGTGTAGTGTAATGTAGTGTAGTGAGGTAGTTTAAATTACTATCAACACTATGTAAATTAGCTAAACAAATAGAGAACAGAAACCCTGAAGATTTGAAGCTCTTTATAATTATTATAATTATTTTTATCATTACTACATGTCCATTGATTTTAGAGTTCACATGATAAGAAATATATCTATTTGTTGTGATATGGTATATTAATAATAATAAATAATTAATAATATAAATGGTAAATAATATGTTTCAGAGATGAGTTTAATGATTGACTTATCAAGTCCTAGATCACTGCTGTCTCTATCATTTAGATTAGAAACTTGTAACATTTTACTCTTTATTTTTCTTTCTTTCTTTATTTTATTCTATTCCATCAAATAATTAAGCATGAAACCAAAGAGAACATTTTAGAGACATTTATTAGACCTTTAGAGACTAAATGAATTAGCAGTTCTGTAATGGTTTTAGATATATTTTTGTGAATATGCTATGTTCTTTAAACCAGACCATGATAACAATACTAACACACAAATCCCTGCTACTACTCTCCCCACTAAGTAAATGTGCATTTACATTTTGCCTCTTGTAGTCCTAGGACGTCATTTGAAGCTAACACAGTGAGCTATTGAATAATAAATAGACATCAGCAAAATGAATAAATAAAACATATCATCTTGCCATTATCACCTTTTTCTCTTTCTACATGCCAGAAAAAAAATATAACCCGCTTTTCCTACTTATAATAAGGTCATCCTTTTTTAATGTTAGCCTGCTCATATCTTCAGGGGCTCTGACAGGTTTTCAGGAGTCTGAGGTTCGCAGTAGAATCGACATGTACAGTAATGTGTGACTGGAGCTTTGTTGATCTGAGAGGGGAGCACACTCGCTAGCTTTGAGAGATGTTGGTAGAGAAACCCCCTACACCACCCCTCCCTCCCTTCCTATGGAGCGCAAGGGATAGAAGGAGAAGAGATCTTGAGGGAGAAATGGTCTCCTGTGTGTAAAGAAAGGATCTATGCCATCTCTCTCCTCTTGGAGCAGCATGCAGCTGTGGTGACGAATGGCAGCCATTTTGTTTTTATGCATTAGTTCTATGAGGTTTTCCCAGAGGGATATCATAAACCTACATAAATGTACAATACATTTTATTTGTTCCCTTTTCCTCAAAACCTATTGAATAAATGTATTTTCTTGTTTAACATAAATTATTATTTAGTAACTGCAGTGCATCTAATTGTGTTAATACAAGCTTTGTAATTTAGGATTTTTTTTCCCTCTCTCTAAAAGAAAGTGATTATAAAACTGCCACATCAGCTCAAAGTTGAGACAAAAAATACAGTTGGAGGGACTGGGAATTTTCACAGTTGGAAAATATTGAGAAATGGTTTGTTTGTCTCCAATAGACCATGCTAGCTCCTGAGTGCTACATATAAAGGTTTCAATAAAATGTGTATTCACTCATTGGTAAGTTTACCTGGGCTGAACGTATTACCAGTAGCGTATCAACCACAAACTCCTGCCTGATAGAATCTTTCCACTCTTCCAAATCGCAGACAAAACATTGCAATCTAGTGGTTGATTGCAGCTATTTTCTTGGCTCTCTCTTCAGCAGAATTGTGTCCTGGCCCTTACGAATTGAGTTTATCAGGTGTTGAACAATGGAATAGAAATGGTTTATCAGGTGTTAAACTACAAAATAGAGTTTTGTGAAAAGGTCACAACTTTTCACAAAACTCTAAAGCAAACTTTGTTTCAATTTCATTGCAGCAAGAGGGCACAAATGTTTAGATCTACAAAAAAATAAGTCCTGGGTGCTTTGGATGCACTATAGCATATCAGCACATATCTTACTTCCCTTGATACAGCTCTGATGCGTGGGAGAGCCATTTTATTTTCAAATGTATTTATTCATGGATCTGACATTTTGAACAACCTCTGCTTTGCAGCAGAGTTACAAAGCAAGCTAATTTTCTATCACATTCCATAGATCCTGGTAACTGTGCTCTCTATAGGCAGTAAACCTGTTTGTAGGCAGAGGAGGTTGCTAGCTTTAAGGTGCTTTCTCTTACGTGTAATTAGCTGTTAGCACATCTAATACAGACATTTAGCAGTGTCCTATCATCTCGGATAGCCACTCTATCAACCTCCTTGTACTTAGCACAGTATTCACTATGCCTCCACTGCCAAAACCTGAACCCCAACCTGTGAGTGTAGAGATAGATTTATATGCATGCCCCTCCTTTGATTACAGGGTAAATATTCACACAGACCGCCAAGGTGCCCCCACCATTACCCATGTGCTCTGTGTTTGCCCACCGGTTAAATTCTTAGGGGGATTGTTTGGTGAGATGAATGGGGCCAAAGTGCTGAAGGACGTATCCGAGTTCAGCAAACAAAACCTCCCCTGATTGGCTCAGCAACAGCTTGGTCCAGTGGGCAAAGTTAGAAGAGAGGAGGTGAGGGAGGTAAAAAAAGAACCGCTCTTGAGTTTTGCCTGTCAATTAAGGCTGCTGTGAATAGCTGGGAGGCGGAAGGCGTCAGGCTGTGCTTGCCATCTCTCTGGCCCCGTTGGATATGTGGAGATAGCTGAGCTGCCGTTCACCTCAAATAGGAAAAAACCCTGTCAATATTCATCTATTTAATAACCCTGAATGTGCTGCTCACTGCGGCTTTTGAAGACTGTGGGGTCTGCGTTTCCCTTTGATGTACGTTCATTGTCAGACTCTCTATCTGAAATCTTTGCAGATGGAATTGGTGACATTTTCTTTTTTTTTTCATTCATTCAATCCAACCTCAAAGGTTTCCAGCAGTATTTCTCTAGTCCAAGATGCTTTGTTGTGTGCTGGAGGAGGGCGTTCAAGTTGGCTGTAGTTCCCCTCTAGGATTTCTATCACTGGGTAATGTAGTACCAGGAGATTTGGAGTGAAGATGGTGCCATCAAAATATTTCTTTTCCCTATGTTCCTACTACATAGACCTCAATATCCGGATTGCTTCAATTTAGTTGGATTTTGGAAGTCAGAAATACAAATAAAAGAAGCATATAATCACACACACAGACACACACAGACACACACACACACACACACAAACACACACACACACACACACACACACATACATTAGTAATGATTTACATTAACTCTGTATTCATAACATATTTATTACTCATCTATAAAGGCCTCCTGCTTTTGATAAAGCAACACATTGGTCACGGATCATTACATGCACAAAGGACAATCATTTTAATCATTTATTTTCTCATCTTAACTCCATTATAATGTTACTGGCAAGTACTATTGTATTGGTTACAATCACTGTTGGTATAGGGTGAATGTGGAGGGTATTGGTGTAGGTCTAGCATTATGGTCATATGCTAACTTACTTTGCTGGCTTGTTAGCTGTGTCTGATACCTTCCCTAGTTAATGTCAAGCAGTGTAATAGTTCATACTATTATGTACTTGCTGCATAATATTTAACTCCTGTAAAATTTCAAGTTAGTAAGTTTAGTCAAAAATCTATTTAATTCAGAATAAATGTGCAATGTACTTGTCAGTAGAGATAAGGTTCACCATTCATTTAAAGCTGCCACATTTAGCTAGCATAATTGTTCCTGAATTAAACAAAGTAAAATATGTATATCAATGCTTTTTCAGTTTCAGTTTTTTCAGAGAAAGGACATTTGTTTACACTGCAATTTTCATACAAAAATATAAATCTTTATTTTAAGTTATTGAACTTTTCACATAATCATATACTTGAGAGCTAAATAATTTGGTTGGATAAAGAGTGAATAGATATGCTACTAGCCCCACTCTAACAAGAGCATTTGTACATAGGTATACATTATTTTCCAAGACTTTGATTGAAATAGTGGTAAGCAATTGCATTTCTTAAATAGATAAGTCGTTTTTGGGGGGAATGTTGTTGGCTGTTTTTCCCACTTGTGACATTTTCATGTCTTGTCAAGTTTGAAGGAATGGGTTAACATAGCTCAATTGCTGGAGGTCTACAGGATCAAGTAGCACCTGCTCTCAAAAGTAGGGAAACTGACATGTTAACCTCTACGAAGATGGATGGTTGGTCTAACAAAGCTATATGTTGTAATTTACATATTTATAAAGTTATTAATTCGACTGATAATGAAGAAATTAGATTCTATCAACTTCATCATTACCGACCAGTGCGCCCACAGCCATGGCGGAAGAATACGAATATGCGTAGTTTGGAAAAATAGTTCCAAATCATAATCAAAATATTATCATTTTGTATGTACTTGAAAAAGCACGTGTAAAATAAAATTGCTAATGCTAAGCTAGCACAAAGTATACAAAAAATTAAACCCTCAGTTTTGAAGAAGTTAAAGCGGCAATCTCGAAGATCTCTGTTTCGTTTCCGTCACTTATGACCTACTAGAAGTGTGTGGCGGTGTCTGTATCTGCCTGTATTTTCTTATTTTGCTGTGTTCCGGACCATTCTGGGCGTCAAATGCTGATGCTTCTGCGCTTGCGCTAGTGCTTCTGGTGCCGTTGAGCCGAGGAGGAGGGGCCAACTTTGAATGTTGTGTACAAACTGCAACCGACAAATCCTACTCATTATACCTTTAAGGTAGCAGCAGTTGGCTAAAAACAAGGCAAATGTCCAGTATGTGCAGTGAACTTAGTCCAGCTTTGTCACACGTGGATCAAATTAGACTACCATGGGGTCTGTGATGTAGGGTACGCATATCAAATCATGACCAACACCAACTTGTATGTAAGTATAAACGCTCCTGAAATGAACAATGTAGTGCTTTTGGATTGCGATAGGTTAGCAAAGGAATCATAGTGACTACTCATGTTCATAGTGTACTTACAGATGTCCTATGAATGTAACAGCATGAATGAATGCTGTTATTTCAGACAGAAATATGAATGTTCAGTTCATCAGTTGTCTCTGTAATCTCTGTTAATCTCCCAGAGTTAATAAAATGGCCATCACCGAAAAAAAAATCATTGTTTTGACCCTTAGCTGCCTTTCAAAGGTGCCGGGCATCCAGCAAGAGGAAGGGTCAATACAAGATTACTCCTACTGATGCAGGCCTTCTCGAACTCATGTGATAAAATTGCAAGGGAAACTGAAAAAAAATAAGTGAAGTAGAGTTCTGAACCAAGGCATCCGAGCATAATGATGTAGAGGACGTGTACGTGATGTAGTAGTAATGCAAGCACAGCCCCTAAGAAATAAATAGCACGGATTCTCCTCGTCTACAAAGCTTCTCTCAAGGTCTGTCTGGAGGAGGACGTAACTATAGAGCCTACACTCCAGAGCACATAGCTGTAATGTCTAACAACTTCCTCTATTTCTCCTTCTCGTATTCAGCTAATTTGAGTCTTCCCATCTCTCTGTGGTGCTGTGTGCGCTATACATCCTCCCCCACCATTCCGTCACATCTTCACTCTGTGCACTCTCGCTCTGGAGGACCTATACACCGGCAGATAAGAGGAAATGAAGTCTCGTTGGCACAATTTGAAGCGCTGCTTTGAAGCTGAATGTGAAATAGCAGCTCAGCTCCTCTCTGCTCCTCTCCGGCTGGTAAAATAAGGGCCCTCTCGTAAAAAGCACTTTACCTGTGCTCTCTCCGCGGATCGTTGCTCTCATTAAACAGATTTGGGGTTACGTTCAAATCACAATTACTCCAAGCACTAACTGTTAATGGGCACAAGGGTGGAAAGAGTGAGAGAAATGTTTCTGACATTTATTTTTATATCTCTCTTTGAGCCAGAATGAGAACACATTGAAAGGTGTAAGGTGAACCATAAACTCACCTCAACCTGAATAGAGATTGATTTCAAAGACTTGTTATACTGAACCTTCTCTTAAATCATAGTGGAAAATATCAACTTTTAAGGTATATTTTAATATTTTGGTCTTTGGTAACACTTACTATACTAGCTATTTCCTGTTTTTCTCCAGACTGAACCAGTAGCCGGAACAGATGCTTGCCCTTATCTGACCTTAGTACTCATTGAGTGACTCTTTGTGCAGTTTAATACAGTGTGTACATGTGTGTTTGTGTGTGTTTGTGTCTGAGGGGGTTGTGGCTGCTGAGAGTACCTCCTGGGTTCTACTGCACACACTAAGAAGGGTTTAGGCATGATGCTTTCATCTCCTCGCTGTAGGGGTCCTTCAGAGAGAGAGAGAGAGACAGAGAGAGAGAGCGTTTGTGTGTGGTGTTTGTATGAGTAATAAAGAATGGATAGAGGTCACCTTGAACACCTTAACGCAGGGTTAGGAACAGTTGTGGTTTAGTTTTGGTGGATATACAAGAAGTATGCTAAATTTGACAATCAACAAATCATTGATTGTTTTACAATACCATTTAGATTACCTTACCTGGCATAAACCATTACCTCTAACGAACAACCATTTCATTAAAATCATATAGAGCCATAGCTTCCATTCAGTGTTGTTTAGTTTGCAACCTGCAGAATAGCTCTTAGAAGGAGACTCTGATTAAGTCATTCATTAATGACTAAGAGAAATCTGTGTTCTTCCTGAAAGCATCTCAGTCATTAGCATTCCGTTCCCTCTTTGAGCAATGTGCGCTTGCGAAAATGTATGTGTGCGTGTGTGTGTGTGTGCGCGTGTGTATGTGTACGTGCGTACGTGCGCATGTGTGTGAGCTTATCTGCATACGACGTTTCCGCGACGTGCATGTGTGTGTGTGTACGCCTCGCGTGTGAGGGCCTCTCCTGGTTACTGCCTAGGGCGATAGCGCAGGATGCTAATCCCAAGTATGCCTCCAGTCTCTCAGCTGCCTGCACAGATGTGGAGGAACGTTTTAGCCCCTGCGGTGTGCCGTAGGGCACAAGCACTCGTCTGCCCGTACTGCTAATAGACAGCAGCTGCTTAGTACAGTTCCAACACTATATTCTCTTAGCTTTCTACACTCTGTGTCTGTGTGGCACCGTTCAATTTGCAGAAATGAGAGGTGGCTTAAGGAGAGGGAAATTGACTTTTGACTGCCATTATATTATTAAAGTATGCACACGTACACAAAATTATATCAGCGTCTGGGGGTGAAGAGCGCTTTCCCGCCTGCGAATCAAATCATCTACTTAATGTATAGCCTTATCTTGATTGGCACTTGGTCGTGGAAAGGCTAGAGAACATAGTTAGTAAAACATGCATATACTGAATCCAGATGTCTTCCATGGTTGAAAAGGGAGTGCAGAGATCCTTAGTGCTGGACTCAGGCTCCATGACAAGCAATCACATTTCATTTGATAAATGAATTCAAGGAAACAGATAGACATGCATAGCTCTATTCAGGGGGTGGAGAGAAATCACATCATATCAAATGCAGATCAAGATTTATTTTTTTCCAAGCTGCTTGATTCTTAAAATAGTTTGATACTTCACAGTTTCCCGTCCATATTTTCTTCACAAAGGTGGTACTAATGTGTCCAAAAAATACAAAAATAGATCGTGAAGGATGCGATAACTCGAAATAGCTAAGCAAAATCTGTCTGTCATTCTCATAATTTCTGCAGCAGCTCTGTTGATAGTCTGGCAGAAACGTGCTTTGCACAGTATCTATTTAATCACCTGATGATGTCACAAGTGTCACTAGTCCCCCCCCCCCAATTAACAAGATGGAAGATTTCTGTTCACTCTTGATCAATAAGTGCTCGGAAACATTTTATAACCCCTGTCTGTTTCTGTCTGGCATTGACTGTGTCCTTATCCTTTCAACCGGGTTATTATTACCTCAGCCTGACCTCCTGCCGTGTTTATCAAGAGTTCTGATGAGGGGGTGGAGGACGACTGGAGGCGTGACAGGTGGTTGTGACGGTAACTATCCATCCACCCGCTTCCGTCTCACCATGGAGCAGGCTTCAACCAGGTATCTCATCTCTGATGCCTGCAGTTGCACGCAGAACACAGCAGAAAGATAGATCAATAGGTGTCATAATCGATAGGTTAGAATGGGGGGATCACTAAAAGGTCGGCGTTGATCGATGCCCACATTATTAGACTGTAACCTCTTGGCTGTTGCATGGTGGTAATTAACTATCAAACCCTACAGGATATTGACACCCCCCCACCTGGTTTTAGCAGCCTCGGCTAATCCTATTTATTAGCTCTGCTCTAAATGGGATTGACATCGGCCTGGTCCTCACACCCCTGACCTATCTCTGTGAGATAGTTCCTCGTTAGGAGAAAGCGCCCGCTGTATGAGCCTCTGCCATGCAACCATCGTTTGTGAGTGGCAGTGCTGTATACGGCCGCCATGCCGCGTGCTTCCTGGAACGGCATTCTTGAACTCCAGGAGACATCAGGGAGCTTGTATGAGGTTCAGATCTCTATTCCACTGCTCTTAGAAAATTCAGCTCAGGGCAATTCTGTTCCACTACTAAGCTTAACGAAACGTCTACCTGGGCTCATAGCTCTGTGGGGGGACAGGAAAGGGTCACTTGGTTGAGCCAATTTTCACCTCTGTGTGGATTGGTGTGAAGCTATGATGGAATTTTGACGGGCTCGAGAGATGCAGTGTGATGGTGTGGCAATGAGTGTTGAAAGTCAACCTAGGTAAAGACCTTTATCGTGTCAAATATGGACGCTCTCTATTTAAAGATGTGAGTAACTGACGGAGGTTGGGTTGAGGCTGATACCTCCTGCTGTGTATTTTACGCTAGATAGCTGGATAAAGAGTTGATAGATACAGTATGCTACTAGCCCCAACAATTTGACTTTGTACTTCTGTCCAATAATTATAAATAATAGGTGCTAATACAGCTAATAGAAATGACAAAAAAATAAAAAATAATTTTACGTTAGGGTGGGAAATATAGAAATGAAATAAATCTATAATCCATGCTGAGCAAATCTAAAATGAACATGTTAAACTGAAAGTGGTGAAGAAGGATCCGGGCCTGTGCCATGGCCGGGCAACTACACAGTCTTTCCTGACCCTCGAAACCTTGATTGTCCAGCAGTTCCTTAGTAAAATTGCATTAGCATAAATCTCCAGCACACAGAGGTAATGATGGCGTGAAATCACTGTTGCCTCAGCAGACCTTATTCCCCTTTCTCCTCTCCTCTCCCTCCCTCCCTCCCTCTGGGTCCAAGGCCTCAGCCGTTGACTGAGACCATCTCCCATGCTTTCTCTCTCTCTCTCTCTCCTTCCTCTCTCTTCTCTCCTTTGCCTGCCAGTTCCATTCAAAGGGAATGTGTAACTGAATTTGAAATTGAGTGCCCTTCTTTCAAGGACCACAGCTAATGAGACACTTTGCCTTGAAATCCAGGCAAATTGGGAAGAGACCCTGATGGGCAAGGCCTGGAGATGATAGCAACCCTGTACGTCAGGTGTAAGGCTGCCTGGGTCGCCTACCAATGAAAAGGGGAAAGGGGATTTCTATAGAACTGAGAAATAAGGATAAACCTTTATAGGACGAGGAGCCTTTGATGGGTCATCCTGGGTTGCCATTGTGAATCCAAGAGCTGACCTGAAACAGTAAGCCAGTGTGATCTGCGTCTACGTGCAAAGAGAAGATAGCCTGCATCGCGCAGGCCTCCCCCTGTTGCATACATGCATTAGGACTAATATTGAAAAGAGAAGCACATAAGGGTCTAGAGGGATAGGATACGAGGTGACAATTAGATTGAGCTGGAGGAGGTGTACTGGAGAGGGTTGGAGCGAGTTTAGGGAGGATGGAGAGTGGAGAGATGAAGATGAGAGCCAAACAGAAAGGATGGGGGTCGGCCCCATAGAAACAGGTACACTTGACAGTTTGCGGTCCAGGGATCACCCGAGAGATGCTGCGCGGCTGCAATGATGAAAGGAACCGAAAGCTTTGCGTCCTAGGGGTTCTCCCTTTAATCAGGGGCCCCGAGGAGAGAACCTTGCAGCCTATAGGCCCGTGGCCACTGCTAGCCACTGTCATGCTAATGACAGAGGCTCAGGGTGTGAATAGAGGAGCTAGCTTGTTACCAAAGTGCTAATTAATGCATGCAGCAGGGGTGTCTGAGTGTGTGAGGGTTGTATGCATTTTAATGAGGTATCCGTGTTCGCCTGGTGTGTACATGTGTGTACGTGTATGTGTGTGTGTGTGTGCGTGCGTGTGTGTGTGTGTGCGTGCTTGTATCAGGATGACAGGGATTTGAGACATGGGATAAGATGGATGTACAACCAGGTTTGAAAAAAGGGAGTTAGGTGTACAGAACACAGTAAATATAGCAAGTAATAGCATTATAATGATTTGTTGAAAACCACCCCACCAAGTCGAGACACAGCCTGCCTCTCAAAACATCTTACTGCTGCATGATATGACTTTTTTTTCAACTTCACAGCACGGCAAGGCACACACTCTGCCTAATGTGTGGACTCTGTAGTCAAGCTGTAAGCTTCATTTGAACTAAACAAACATACGGAATGTCTGTATTTATGAATAGAAATACTCTGACAGCTTGATGATGCTAACATTTTTAAAATAATTTATTTTAATAGTGCAATACAACTAATTGTTATTAATAATAGTATCCATGGTCTTTAGGTATTCAGTATCAATGCAAAGGATCTAAATTGAAGTTCTCCCTGGAAACCTCAGCCACAATCCTGACCTTCTGAATCGCTGCAGTCCTGTCTGAGCCACATGCCTTTCTCTACCATACCGACTGTCTCATCGTGCTCCGCTCTTAAGTCTGTCATGTCTGAGTCTATGACAAAAAATGTACCCTTGGAGCACCATTTAGGGCCTAACGCCAGACAGCCTTCACTGTCTACTCCACGTTCCCACAGACGAATGGGAGGGGGAACCGGCCTACGGCTGTAGGCACAGCATATGGCCCTAGGCTGCGGCTTTGTCTCAGCAGTTTGTGCTCGTCGTAAGGAGCGCATTGTTGCACGTGTCACCCAGACAAGACACAGGGGCGTGCGTCAGGGTAAAAGGGAGAGGCACCGGGGGGGGCCGCGACCCCGTGAACTGCCGGTGCCCTCTCCCACAGACCTCTGTGTTGTCCGTACGCGCCGCGCTCTATGGTACGGGACTTGATATCAATCTCAGGAGTATTGACAAGGAACGCGATTTTTAGTATCAATTTGGCTGATGTGACCCGGGAAGAAACATCCACGAGGGGAGGTTTGTCATGAACTACTTGCTGACACTTAATTATACACAATATTAGACGCAATATTAAATCCGTAAAGGAGGTTAAGCTAAAACAGGCAAAATTATGCCCTGTGAGAGACCGCTATGCCTAAAATGTGAAACCGTAATCTTTAAAAAAATCCAAATTATTTTCTACATGGAGAATTATTTTCTCTCAAAGGGAGTGACCGGGTAGACAGATGTGATACAGAAATTAATCGTGCTTTTTCTATCAATCAGCTTTTTGTGGAGTCACACATTATGAGGAATATAATGCCATTTTCTTCATTATAAAGAAATACTTATCTTATCGTGTTATCATCCATTCATTTCATTATAAATCGACATCACAAAGAAAACACCAAGAGCCAAATGCTATTGGGATTGTTGTTTTGGGTTAAAATTCAAATTTGTGTCCCACAGATTCTCTGTAAAATACTCTTCAGTAGTTTAAGTTGCAGTAGTTGGCAGCAAGGTCATAATTCAGTATCCTTTTCTGTTCTGTCCATCTTAAAGTCAATAAACTCTGTGTCACCAGCAAATCTATGACAGCCACATGCAATGTATTGAACCAGTGAACATAGGTTACTGTCTCTCTTCATGGGTGAAATAGACACATCAGAGGTCCTCATATTTTGTTGGACCACTACTCCCTCCTATATTCTACCCCACCCCCAGCCATGTTCCCCCTGTAAAGTGCCATTATAAAAATGTCAAGAGGTCTCTTTCTCTCGTCCTGCCCGTCAAAATCATGTGCCATTATGCAAATTGCTTTGTGAACATACACTCTTAGGGATTTACATAGGCTATAGGCGATGGTGAATTCAGACCATTATAGAATTATTCTGAAAGATTCATATATGTACATTTATGGAATTTGAGGAATGATTTACATGTGTCATCGAAGGTTAAAAAGTGGAAAATGCTAACATCATGGTATTTACGGTTATATGAAATGTATCTCTTTTTTTTTTAATGATGGAATTGATTTGCTTCTTTTCATCATTTCAGAAAAGTCTAATTAATTTATCGTTGGTGTTTATGTTGTACTCAGGACAAATAGGAAACCGCACGTTTTGAATTCTATTTCAATAGAAGCTTCAACCTACAATTACAATTTCAAAAGTAATCGAAGAAAATGGATTTATTCTATTGTACAAAAAAAATCATATCACTCTAATTCTATCAGAATTTAAAAACTACTGAATTATTTATTGTCTACCTGTGACCATCAAAGCCAAACATGATTGGTCCAATATCCTATTCAAGTCAGTCAGACACGTGCTAAAAATTGAAGATATTCTTTTCTTTAAGAGGATTTTTATCCATTGATACTTTCTTGTGCCAAGATCATACTAAATGGTTCTACCCCAGCATAATCTTAACCTCTATAAATTGGGTTTAAAGTGATTTTCTCAGACACTATTAGATAGAAGTGCATTCGTGGTTTTATCCTTTTACGTTTCTTAACTCTGCCCCTTTTCACCGGTCTTAAATGTCTGTGTTGAATTGCAATGTCTGAAGTGGTTTTTAGGTACTGCGGAAATGGAAATAGAGAGTGTGTGAGAAAATGTAAGAGGGACATAAGAGGTGGAAATAAGTCTTTCTTCTGTGGAAGGCGGGAGTGTACCTGAAGTGGAGGTCAAACCTATAATGTGCCCATTTGGAAGGAGGATCATTAAAGCCATTTACCATGACTTTCACTACATCTCTTCCTAAGGAATGACACAGAGGTCCCATCTCAAGATCAGGAGAAAAGTGGTGTGTGTGTGTGTGTGTGTGTGTGTGTGTGTATCCTTCTGCAGCAGCCATACAATACAGCGTGGTACATTTGTGGTACAAGATGGATAACTTCACCGTTCTGTGATACATAGGGGGTATCCATTAGCCGGAGCGAACGGGTGAGAGAGACAGAGAGACAGAGAGTGAGAGAGAGAGAGAGAGAGAGAGCGAGAGAGGCACAACAAGAAAAAAAAAAACGAACCGGGGCCCTCCATTTTTTTTTTTTTTTTTACAACGCCGAACCAGAATACTGCTCCCTTGTTTGTTCTACAGAGAAGAGGAGTCATGGATGCGGTTTTTGAGTGACAGCGCTTCCGATGTACGCTGACACGTGTGGCTGCTTTACATTTCCTCTAATTGC
>OMKK01067710.1:0-12015 GCA_900302305.1 Polymixia japonica
CGCCCCCACCCCCCCCCCACACACACACACACACACACACACACACACACACACACACACACACACACACACACACACAGAGTCCTACCCCCACCCAACTTACACACACACTTTCCCCTACTAATATCAACACAGGCAAGCTGGCCTTCTCCTAGTGTTAAGATATACAATCTCCACTAAACCACAAACACACACAAGGAGAGAGAGAGAGAGAGAGAGAGAGAGAGAGAGAGAGAGAGTTGCTGAGACTGTCATTCCAAAACAAAGACATATTCTATGATCGGTACTAGACATACAGCTGGTGGACAGTATGACTGTACTTGTGGTGGGTGATTTCCTCTCACTGTCTCAGAGGCACTGTGATCTATTTCTAGGAGAGACAACACTCACAGGGGATGTATTTGAGCGTGCGGAACACTTTTCGCTGCGGTGTCACCCTCTTGATGTACGGGTGGTCCTCTATGGTCAGGAGGTTGCTGCGCGACGCCTGGCGGATGTGAACCAGCTCAAAGTCGCTGGGGAAGTCGGAGGCCGGGTTCTCTCTGGGGACAATGTGCCAGGCCAAGGCCCCGCCCCCGGCGTTACGCAGAGCGCTACTGATGTACAGGCTGCGTGCTTTAGCTGAAAAATACCCTGTGAAGGCTACGATGTACTCTGTGGAGACAGGAGAGAGGAGAGCAGACAAGGAGAGGAGAGCAGACAGGGAGAGAGGGGAGAGGAGAGCAGACAGAGACAGCATAAGAGGGGACTGAGGAAGAACCTAAAGAAGAGTAACAAAGACCAAACTGAGTCTCTCAGTTACCCTGAAACGTATGAGCGGTTTTAGACTTTGTTCTGTTGCAATAAAAATCCCCACGTTGGTCAGTGGTTTAGTCATCTCAAAAATAGGGTGAATTAAATTATACTTACTTAACCAATAGCAACAGCAAGTCAGTTAGGAGTTGTTTGAATACCAGGGGTGTGACAAAACAATGAAGGAAGTATGAAGGCTAGAGGGCTAGGGAGGGAATACTGTTACACTGACAATGGCTCAGTTCCCACAATAATGCCACCCACAACAAACATGTAAGCATCATATAGTGATGTTACATCACGATATACAATACAGAACAATGAATAGCTGCTGTCAGTATGATATGTGGTTGGTGTTGTACAGCGAGTTACACAAACTAGACGGGCGAGTTGAGCTGTATCCCAGATCAGCACAATATCTACAATGTTGCTATTATGATTTGCCGTTACTGACACTGAGGTGTGTCTGAGGGAAAGCTAGTGTTTCTCAGACATCCATTGTACTGTGTTGCGGCCTAGAGCTGCGGCTACGCAACCATGAGGGGAAAACAGGGGATGTGTTATATTAAAATATTAGAACATATAGCATATAACAACACATAGCAGCAGCCTAGGTAGTCCAGTTAATACTAGCTTGTTGTTTGACAGTGAGCGCACACAGCAGCAGCAGAGAAGCAGAGTGCATGCTAAGAAGCACGTTCAAGTGCACAGGACATCATCTACACTGTTGTTGAGAAGATGACACTGGAAGGGAGTTTGCAGAGACAGTTTATCTACTCTTTGATTAAATAAAATTGTGAGAAAGAGAGAGACGGATCCATTTTCTTTTTTGTATCGATCCTATTGACGCTAGAATCAATCTTCAAAACAAGACGTAGTATCTGTAGTATCGATACTTTTGGTATCAATCCGCCCACCCCTAACATTGACCATACACAGTCCAGCCAAATACTAGGTCTTTACCTAGTCTTGTTTATAACCTATAGGACCTTTATGTATTATTGATATTTTACTTGCATTATCAACCGTTGACTTGGGACACTGGTCAGTAAACAGTTGCTACATCTGTTAGCTATCAATTATAGTGAAAAAAAAAACCAATTGGAAACGCACGCTACCTGCAGGTTACACAAGCCTGATTACAACCTGCTACCAGTACAAACCAATACTCACCATGTTCCACCACCTTGGAGGAGAACTCAAGCTTGACTGTGAGCTGAGAGCAGTTAGAGCCAGAGGGGGGGAGGGGCTCTGGGCTGGGGTCAGAGGACAGTTTGGCTCCTCCCTCTTGCTCCATTCCCACCACAGGTAGGTAGCCAACCAGCAGTCCCAGTAGCATGGACACCCACACAGGCAGCAGAGACATTCTGTGTTCCTCAGCAGCGCACAGCATTAGATACACCAGGACCTCCGAAACTCCAGGGGGAGAAGCGTTTTTAGATGAACAGTGAGTAGTTAAAAGTGGGATACAGGTCAGAGGTTGGGACAGAGCAGAGGTCAGAGCAGAGGTCAGAGGTCGGGACAGAGCAGTTCAGGTCCAGAGCTCGGAGTCCACACTGCATATGGCCTGAGCAGCTTGATTCATTTCTTTCTGCGTTTCCTCTCCATGTTTGTAGTCCAGGGTGGAGGTCAGTGGTGCTGCCAGAATACAGACAGAGTTGCCATGTTGAGAACCAGACAGGAAATCCAGTAGAGGCAGGAGGAGGAGGAGCGACGGTGAAGGTAGCGACAGTGTTGGCCACTCTAGCGTTCCACTGCTGACCTTTTGTGTTTTTAAATCCCTAGAGAGAAAAGACAACAGCATTTAGAAACCAGAAGAGGGGATCAAAGCAGATTCACCTGAACATGTACAGTATGTGTAGCAAACAGACATACAAGAGAATAAATGAATGTCTTTTCTAGCCTTGCAGGACTTTGAGGTAGGGATACTGGGCTGATACCAAGCCTGTACAGTCTGAAGGCAACATTATTAAAAATACTAGTATCAGTACTCTGTATATATCAGTACCAAAAACGGAATACTTGGTACTGAAAAACAGTTGGTACCTTTGCATCCCTACTCTGAGGTTTAGGAAAGCAAAAAGACATAACGTTTGAGCACCACATCCATCTCATGCTATGTTCAGAGAAAGAGAGTCTCCTCTGCACTGACAAGGGAGGAACGTGTGGGCAGACAGCGGTGTAGGAATGCTATATTAACCACTCCTTCCTCATTCAGCGAGTCATAAAGTCCTAGCGGTGCCCTCAGGGTACCACGCTGTTAACAGATGGGGTAGATAAGAGCCAGCCAGGTAGAACATTATCCTGCCAACTAGGATGACAGGGCTAGGCGCGTCCAATCTAGGAGACAGCCAAGTCAAACCAACCAAC
This sequence comes from Polymixia japonica, assembly GCA_900302305.1. Lineage (NCBI taxonomy): Eukaryota > Metazoa > Chordata > Actinopteri > Polymixiiformes > Polymixiidae > Polymixia > Polymixia japonica. Next base: position 3,163 of record OMKK01067710.1, read on the forward strand.
GACGTACCTGAAGCCATCCCAAGCATAAGTAATATTCTGAAGTTTATGGGCAATTGTTAACACTTCCAATAAACACCTTTCCTCAAATAATAGCCTGTCTCTTAAGTAGCCCGGGGGATCGATGTCTGCCTCCAATAAACGCCTGGTCAAAAGAACTCTTTATGGTGCGATAAAACCCATCCCATCACGGATAAAGAAAATGAAATTGACTTTAGATACCCGTTGTAGAAAAGAAAAGGACAGATCAACAAACACTGTGAGCACCAGCTAGACTGCCTTGACTGACCCCTGCCCCTCAACCAACCCACCCTGCTACCCGCCCCAGCCCTAGGCTTGGACAAACCTAGAACAGAACATGAAGCCACAAGCACTTTCCCAAACCCCACACAAAAGCTGGTGAGCACCAGGTCCACACTGAGTGACCATCCAAGGTTACATAAGCCTCCAGCAGCCTCCCGTCCTGCAGAGCCTGCTACTGCCTCCTGTCTCACACCAGATGGTCATGGATGGATGATGGGCTTTTGATGTTAAGCCCTTTTTTCAACAATGTGAACTTTCATTTCCTTTTGTTTTATTTGGGGATTTTATTTGCATTTTGGCATCCTTTCATTCACTTGTCTCAAGAGAGTTTGGGAGGTTTATTTCAGCGCTGAGTCTTCCCATAGTCCACAGATCCACTGTTTGAGTTGTGCGAGCCAGTTTGTTGTTGACTGCCAAACTGTATGACTGAACAGAGCACATGTGCAATATGTCCCAGAATTTAGTGTGCAGCTATGCAATGAGCAGTGTGTGTGTGTGTATGTGTGTGTTCCTAGTCCATCATATACAGGTGGTCATGCCTCTAGATGAGAACATTGTATTGATGTCTTCAAAGTCAATCCCTCCCACCTGAGGGATAAATAAATACCTATAAATAAATACCTGGTTGATGTAGAACCAACAACTTTTATGGCATATCAATATAAATACAAATTGAAAACCATATAGGCTATTTTATGTTTACTAAAATTAAGTCATAATCCTTTTCCTGGTTATCATGCATTTTCTTACATAGTCTTACATCAGTCATCTGGGAAATTACTCAAAATTACCATCCGTGCTCCCAGTTTGTGTGTGCGTGTGTGTGTGTGTGTGTGTGTGTGTGTGTGTGTGTGTGTGTGTGTGTGTGTGTGTGTGTGCACGCGGTCATATACCTATGAGTTTAGCCTTAATGATACAGTAGTCAAAAAACCATGGCTATGGGACAACTATGTGAGAGGTAAGACTGTAAGCAATATAATTTAAGGACACTGGCTGGCCAACTCTTACAATTGGGGGGGAATCAAATCACCAGTTCCGGCTTGGAGCAGGATCCCTGTCCGTATGACAACAATATAGCTAATGACTACTGGTTTAGACCCAGGCCTATAAAAATAGTCTTACTGGTTAGGGCAGGGCTGTAAAAGACACGCTGAGACCACTTGTGTCAACATGACAGCATGCCGCAAAAACGAAATCAAACCTCAGGGGCAGCTACAGTAGATTAGTAGTTAGACACCCCCACCCTCCAATCAGCAGATCCCCTACAGAGAGAGATCCATAAGAGTGTTTCTCTAACTCCTTTGTGCTGTGGAATAGTGCTGCTCCTAAAGCAAAGCAGTCCCTCGGATAGTGATCTAGGATTCTATTCTCTAAAAGTTTAATTGTTGTTGGTAAATTGTCAATGTGCCAGTACCACTGCTTGGCAATTATCATCCCCAAAAACAACTGTATTCCAGTCCCTGAGACAAAAAAAGATAGACCAACTTTGATCTATAAGAAATTATATTTGCCCGTTAGTGGTTGGCTTGTGGTTTGTTGTTAGTTTGACGTCGATTTGTCTAAAATGTCTATCAAATAAAGGAACAAAGAGATGTAACGTTATAGGACAACACAGCCTACATTGGTTTTGGTTAAGATCACATCATTCTATATGTTTTATAACTGAACGGCGTCTGGTTCATGGTTGGCATACATTACAATATATCACCAACAGCAACATGAGAGCATATATATATATATATATATATATATATAAAATATCAGTCCACATAACTGGAAATGATGAATGTGTAGCTTTGACCAGGCTTAAAGAATGTTCCTCCGTCGGCAAGGCCATGAAACAAAACAACAGCTTATTGATTTCCAATGCAACCTAACCGTGATTAAAACAAATCTTAACAAACCTTTAGATAGAAAACTAAGTTATGCGATAAGATACTATAATAACATATAAGAACGTACGGTGTCATAATATTCATCCATATGGAAATAAAGTCTATAAAAGCTTTATAAACAACAGCACCGACACATGGTGGAGGCTAATTCTAAACAGCATGTTATCATACTACCAGGACACGTTTTAACATGGATAATGTATTAATCATCATATCTCATGTATTAATAGTGATGATTAAAGTCTCACTACAACATCTCAGATGTTAGACGTGTTAAAGGGCATTAGTGTTCCAGGTGTTAGCAGCAGATCACTGCGCAGCACTAGCATAACAGCATTGTTCTGCTCTGCAGAGGCTTGTGATGCTGGTGTGCTGCTCCTACTCACCTACAAGAGGCTCCTCAAACTACGTTTTGGTCCGTTTATATCGTTTACCGTCGCTGTGTGGTGATTTGCCGTCTAATCGATAGTAAAACATCCATCGAACAAAAGCTAGCAAAGCCAAACTCAGCCGTGGACTACTGACGTCTGGTTGTTGGGGTTGCCAGGTTTGTTTGGTTTATCCTACTAAACGCGCCACAACATTAACTCCGTACGTCAGTTCGAATAAGAAATGACAGGGCCGAAACGATTGTTTTTACACTTATTTTTCTAAAAAGTAAAAATGACTCCCATACATATCTTATTTTTTAACGACTCCCTTTTCAAATTTATAATGTGAAGCTTTTACGAAACCTGGCAACCCAAATAGCCATCCTTCACCACTAGCCCAGCCTTTTCACTCAGCTGCGTTTTTGCCCGCAGAGGGCGCCTGATACATCCTGGTCATACAGGATAACTATGGAATATGACAGATAACACATGACAGACATGTAAACCACACTAGCACGTTTAATTACATGGCTTACCAGATTGTAAAAAGTATGTTACATCCAATGTAACAAGAAAATGCAATAAGTAAATGTACTGTAAATATAAATGTACCCTGCCAATAGATGACTTACAATACTGGTATGAATTGTCATGCTCCTGGCTGTACCTTCCCTCTTCCCTTGTGTTTCCTCTGTTTTCCCCGCCTCCCTGTTTCTCTGGTTTGGTCCCCTGTTCTCTGTATGTGTGTGTGTGTGTGGTGTTCCATGTCCACAAGCCGACAATCAACCAGCACACCTGTGGCTCATCCACTCATCCAGATTCTGCAGTATATAAACCCCGGCTCTTCACTCCAGTCTTTGCCAGATTGTTCTGTCATCTATGGGATACGAGTGTTACGGCCAAGCTTGAAAATACAAGTTTTCTTGTGTTCTTGTCGGTGCCAGTTTTGACCATGTGATTTTTGTCTCCTGTGCTTCAGGTGTTTTTACCTGTGTGCTCTGCTTGCCTTGTCCAGCCCTGTTTCCCTGCCTGCCTGTCCTCAGATCTTATTCTTGTCCGGCATTGTTCCTGCCACAGCTCCGGACCAGTCACCAGTGCACAAATAAATCTTGTTTGAACATTTACAACTTGTCTGAGTTCTGCTTTTGGGTTCTGTATAACAAAACCTAACATTAATACTTAATCCAGAGTTTCTAAAATCTATACAACCTCAACCCAAATGTTTGAATGTTAGTCTTGTCCTGGAACCCAGTGTTTTTAAAATATATATACTTGTTACTCTCAATTCATACTTGTAGAACATCTTGGAGAGGCAAACAAAGTTAATAGTGAACAAAATGACTAATCAGGTTGGAGTTTGTTTTATTGACACATTTGCATACAACAATGACTGAAACAGTTCACCGTTTAAAAAAAGAATGAAAGAAGTTACTGGTGAAAGAATCAAAGTGTTATCATTCATTTAGACAAACACACAACAACAAACACAAAAGACAAACAACTGTATTCAGGTAACAGTGTTGAGTTGGCTACTTCATTTAGGACAACAGCATTTACACAAAATCATACAAATATATAAACATGTGAAAGGAAACACTTGTAGAAATGTGTTTACATTCAGCAAAACTGCTTACAAATACTATTTGGTTATTCATTGGACACGTTATACAATAGACACTCAACAACGTTGCTGACCAATTTCAACATTTTTAATTCTTTGAGTCTCTGAGTAATTGCATGATGAGTGTGATTTTTCTTATAGATCTGAGAATTTAAAAAAGATTAAAATGCATACTTCACAAAAGATGCTACATTCTAGAAAACATCTATCGGGAACTGACCTTAAATATCAAGGTCACATAATTGTTTTTTTGTAGAAAATGTTTGAATGACATGCAGTAGACACCATTGTAAAAAAGGCACTAATACTTAATACTCATAATGGCAAAGAGTGCGTTAAAGGAATAGTTCACCCAAAAATGAATATTTGGTCATTATCTACTCATCCTCATCATGCCAGTGAGGTTTGTATGTCCACACACAGCAAGTGAGCTAGTAAAGTAATAATAATAATACTGTTGTTTTTAAAAGGGTTCAGGCTTGTGTGTAGTTGTGCCAGTAGGTGCATGCTAACAGTATTAAATATTGGCCTTTTGGACTCAATCATTGCGCTTCAAAACACTTGGATTATGCTGCACAACCGGTTTGGAGTCATTTTATGGTCAACCTTTGCCCTTTTTGGAACTCACCAGTAACTTGCTGTGTGTTTATGGACATACAAACTTCACCGGAGCTTCGACTGATGTGAGGCTGAGTAGATAATGACTACATTTTCAGGTGAACTATTCCTCTAAAAACAGTTCAAATTATAGGCTCCCATATCCTTGTCTTGTGTATAAAAAACAATTTAATTCATCAATGAAATGAGACATCAGAACAGATGACAGTAGTGGGACAAAGGAACAGATCATGTTCTACCTAGATAGGGTCAGAACAATACAGCATTCTAAATGAAACTATGGAAAACTGAAAGTTCTAGTGTCAGGAGTATGACAGGAGACAGAGCAACAGAATAAGCAATGGACAAAATACATTTTCAACACAAAGAAAGGAAAAATGAGGTCAGCTGACGTGGCTCGATTGGATTTCCAGTATCTCTTTTTAAAAAGTTCACAACGACAAACTTGACAATACCAGGGCAAATCACAGCAAACTGCTCATATATGTATGCAAGACCACATTGTACAACTGATTTACTCTGCAAATGTTCTAAAGGAGGGACAGAACACAAAGAACATTGAAAATGATTAACAGGAGCATTTGCAATCACAAACATTAATGTCATACTAATAAACTTGTTAATACAGTGACCATACTCATAAGTCCAGTCACTGTAAAATTTGAAGAGGTCCAAAACTAACTTCAATTTGACTTGTTAAAGGAAGTGCCTTGTCCCATTACAGGAAAAAACCTTGACCAAGCAAGTACAGCAACACCCATGTCCCAAATCCAGCCTACACTGATTTTAAATCAATTCGTTGGTGTATGGCCATGCCCAACCAATTCAATGGTATATATCCATCTATAATGGCTGTTAGACAAGACTAGCGTTCAGGGTGAGGGACAAAGAAAGGAGAGAGACTGGAGGAGAGTAAGAGCCCAGGACATGAGCTCCAACGTCTTCACTTTCCTGCTGCTTATATTGTGGACTTGACAAATGAGGTTTTTTCTAGACAAAGTCCTGGAATCAAATTCGATTTAAGTGCACAATGTAAATGTAACATTATTACAAAACACTAAAAAAGGTTGTATTATCTATAAGACTGAAAAGCTGCAAGATATACCTTTTATGTAAATCAAAATTCTTTTCATAATCCTTCATACCAACGGTTGTTTGATTAATTTTTCATGTTTCTTATTTTGCTTCAATGTGCTCTTAAGTGTATTAAATGAGGAAGTTAGGGTGCAGGTCCACTAGTCTATCTAAGTATTACTATGCAACCGTGGGGTTTAAAGAGAGCTAGTGCTTCCTGACACCTGTACTAAGTGTAAAACAACACACACTAAGCATGTCTGCAGTTCCTATTGAAAACCATGGGGGGAAAGTAAGAGCGATAATGAAATAAAACCTTAACTGAGGGGTGAGAAATATGAACAAAATATCACATCACAATAGTTTCAGAAATTTTCGAGATTGGCAAATCTACATCACAATTATTTGTGTTATTGCATTTTTAGGTTTGCTAGGTTACAAGTTACTGAAAAGTAAAACCCTGTTCGGTAGTGAAACCCTTGCTAAGTAAAACATCAGTACAGCATTCATACCCCTTGTCAGAATTTACTTTTTATCATACGAGTGCTTCTCTAATGACCAGCGTGTCTGCGTCCGTCTCTTTGGCTGTTTGGTGGTTAATGCATTCAACCTACAGGTTGAGCCTATTGCACCAACCTTGCCTAATTCTGAGTCGTGTCAAACCTGTTCCTGTATCCGATCTTCTCACCATCTCTTCCGATAAGCTTAACTCAGCTCTTTACAACAGTACTGTGCTAAACTAATCTCAAGCTGCTTCCGGTATCTTTATGTTTCAAGGTGGTAAAAAAGAAACAATCAATTATATATATTATATATATATAGCGGACATACAATCTAGTTGTGCATTGTTTTGAATTATTGAATGTATTTGTGAGGCTTACTGGGAACGATGCAGATGAAGTCTGGTAAAATCAGTGATGGGCTATTTATGAATGGAAGCTATGTGTGTATTGTAGGCTGTTTAATATCACAATCCATGTCCACAATCTCCCACTGGAGGCAAATTGTGACAAATTTTGAACCGTTACCAATATAAAATCAGCATATTGCCCAGCCTTACCTTAAATGAACCCTTGAGAACATGAACTTTATATGTAGATCATGAGTGAGTCTGTGAATCTAGATAAGTCATTGGGAGGGAATTGCATGGCCGACTGTGATAAAATACATTTAAGATTTGAGACTAAAACCTTAACCAGAAAAAAAACGCTTCACAATCTTTTGACAGCTTTAGATTAGAGCTTCGACTCGACTAATACAAATATTTCTTCATTTTGGCCTTCAACGTATCCGTGCTGCAGTGTGTTCCACCTCTGTGGAGTCAAGGTTGGTCGTTACATACGTCTCCAACTGTTCCTGTAGCACAATAATAAATTCACAGCTATTTTAAATCAGGAATGAGCGACAGAACAGTTTTTCTCCTCTTCTAAAGTGTCCCACTTCTTCTTAGAAGCTTCAGTACCCAGAATTCTGTTCAACAGATCCATGTGGATGGTCATCACCCAGTGACCATTTGAACGGAGACCAATAATCACGTCAACAATAATAAATAAATATGGAGACACAGGGAGGGAAGAAGAGAGAGATGAGGGAAGTGGAACCTCCTTTCCTCTTCGTGCACTTTGGCCAAAGAATGAGTGAAGGGATGAAATGGAGAGATGGAGAGATGGAGAGATGCAACCATTGTGGGTTCTTACAAACCAGCATTGTGTCCTACTCTGCGCTCAAAATAAGACGCACTCACAGGAATTCATAAGTCTCTCCCCAACAGAACACCTCAGCCATTACATTATCTTAAAGGTGGGTAGATACGTTTGGACCACAGGCCTTGTTCTACGGTTACTGCTATTGGCTAGAGCAACTCTTTGACTGTTGGTTCTGATGTTGCTGGTAGTCAAGAATACAGTCTAGTCATTGTCTTTTCTTCCTTTTTTCCCCATGGCACTGACTTGTGACGTTTAGACGTTGTTGGCGCCTGACGCTGGCAGCAGCCTAGAACAGTGGTAGTCAGAGTCAGGGTGAAAGTTCAACCACTTTAACAGTTTATTGCCGTCTCGCCTGTTCTGCGGTCGTTTGCTGTCCACGGTAAATCTTTCAGCCGTTGTACTGCTGCTGGTACCGGCGGTTCAGCTCACGTAACTCCTTCTCACGGGCCCGTCGGGCCTTGTTGGACTTGGTGGATCGGCTGGAGCGCGTGGACTGGGCCGACTTGGTGCTGTGGCAGCGTGAGGACGCCCTCTTCAGGAGGTTCTGGGAGATGGAGCGCTGCAGGTTCTTCATGGAGGAGGAGGCAGCCATGCTGACGATCCAGGGGTGTTTGAGGGCCTGGCCGGCCGTCAGCCGCTCGCTGGGGTCCACGGTCAGAACCCGCTCCACAAAGTCCTTAGCCAGGTTGGACACACTGGGCCACGGCTGGGGAGGAGACAGGGGAGCACAGAGGACAGGATGAGGATAGATTGTTATATATTGTGTCAATTCCTCCAAACTACAAAAAGGTCAAGACTGAAGATGGAAGGGTAAGATGAAGGGAGGGAGGTATATGTGTACAAAACAGGAAGCGAAATAAACTGTTAATTACTTAGCAAACAAACCTTTTATGATTCGTGGTGAGGAGAAATCAGTAATTACTATATCTGTACAGCACAAAGCTTATACTATAATGTTATATATTAAGCCCCAACAGAGATTTCATCTCATGGTTTTAATCAGGCCTCTTGACACAAGAGGGCAGCAGAGAGTAACGTAACGCTGAGGATGGTTGTGTATGGGCTCAGATGATGAGATAGCTCTCACACTAAAGCACTAAGGTCTATTTGTTTACTATTATATTGAGTCTTCTCATATCAAGGGGCAGGACTATGAGTCTATGTGCTCGGTTTCAGAGGAAACCATGACGGTCACAAATATGATTAGGGAGGATAGGATAGATAGACTTCCATAAAATAAAACATTCCTAAATAAAACAATATAATAA
>OMKK01067711.1:0-10785 GCA_900302305.1 Polymixia japonica
CTGATCCAACTGATACTGAGCCACCTGACCCTGTCGGACCTCTGCCGTCTGGCCCAGAGCTGCAAGCTGCTGCACCAGCACTGCTGCGACCCGCTCCAGTACACCCAGCTGAGTCTCCAGCCCTACTGGGCCCGGCTGAGCGATGCCTCCCTGGGACACCTGCAGGGCCGCTGCACCCTCCTCCAGAGACTCAACCTGTCCTGGACGGGCAACCGTGGGGCTCTCACCCCGTCCGGCTTCAGCAGGTCAGACAGAGGCATTATCATAGTAACTCACAGGCTGAGGAGGGAAGTGACTTTCCATTAACGGTAGATATACTGCCACCGTTCACCGTGGTGTTTTGTTTAAGTTTTAAACCAACCAATTTTCATATTGATATCATGGAATTTAGTATCACTGTTTGGCGGTCATTGTAATGCTGTCGTGCTGAAGAGGGAAAGGTTTTTTTTTATGTTTAAGCCTGCCATGTTCATATTGATCAGGGTTCCCACGGTCATGAATTTCCTGGAAAAATAATGAAATTAGAAAAACTTTTTTCCAGGCCTGGAAATGGTATGGAATTAACAGAATGTTTTGGAAAAGTTTTGAATATATACTGTTTTTGGCTATTGTTTAAAGTATGTTCATAAAAATCCCAAAACATGTCTAACGTTAAGCGAAATACGTTCCTTGTATTACTAATTTAAAATCTAGTGTTGCGTTGTACAGATGAGTATGTGGCAAGTGCTGACATTCACTTAGGACAATGCAAGATTAGTGAAAATAAAAGAATATGGGTGCCATAATGAGGCTCTAACTCCAGTGTGCTATACCCTAGGATAGGTGGTGTAGCAAAAATGTGGCACGGAATATGGAATGGAATTCTACTGTATGTATAGACACAAAGGCATTCCATTCCCTATTCCATGCTACATTTTTGCTACACTGCCTGTCTTAGGGCATAGCACACTGGAGTAAGAGCCTAATTATTGCACCCTATGATCGCTATCAGCCTACCTATTTTAAAGTCATGGAAATGGGGTAAAATATTATGGAAAAACTTTTATGGTTTTTGAGATAATGGCTGACACATATTGATGTATTTTGTTTTTATGGGAGCAGATGAGTCTTATAGTCTGTCTCTCTCCTGCCATCTGCCTCCATAGCTTCTTGAAGGCTTGCGGCCTCAGCCTGGTGTGTCTGGAGCTGTCCTGCTGCCACTACCTGTCAGAGGCATGCCTGGAGGTCGTCTCCCAGACCTGTCCTGGGCTCCAGGAACTCAACTTGTCCTCCTGTGACCGGCTCCACCCACAGGCCTTCACGCACATCTCAAAACTAACGCGCCTCCGCAGGCTGGTGCTCTACCGTACCAAGATAGAGGTAGGCACGGTCAACACCGTATCTAGGAGAAGCCCAGCATGAAATCCCATTTTTCACGTCTGTCCAGAGAGAGACAGGTCATCACTTGTCTGGTGGATAAAACCAAATGCTTGCCCTGGTTGTTTGCAAAATGAAAATATAAATGCTTCATAGTTAACTTTTTAGAAATACAAGACTACATTTTCTTACTGTCCCAGTTATAGGTGAGAGCTCACAGACTGGTGTCAACGCAGCAGTTCAGAGCTAGACAACAAGTTACTCATCTGAACCCCGGATGGTGCATGTTGTGGGTTGGGTGCGGCTAATTCTCTGTTGTCGTCCTTTGTGATGAACCTAGTCAACCCAGAGCCCAATGGTCTTTGAGACTGTTCAGGTCCGGGCCTGCCTGCCTGCCTGCCTGGGCGAAAAACCACTGACTTATTTTCTGCACCTCAGCATTTCTCCAGTCTTTGTCATGTTTCATGCTCCGCGGAGGCAGCTAGCCTCGCAGCGGTGTGGGGAGAGAGTGGGGTGTTGTGTTTCTGCGGTGGAGCCAGGCAGCGTGCTTCAGGTTGTTTACCAAGGCAGACAGAGCAAGCCGCGCGTGTGTCTGTTTGAGGCCCCGACATCTCAGCTGTCATTAGCCTGTCACCGCTCTAATTAAATAACTCGCCCGCCGGAGAAAGGCGTTTATAAAGATGCCAGCGACAGACCCCAAACACACACACACACACACACACACACACACACACACACACACCATACACACATAACACAAAACACAAGAAGCTTTCACTGAGGAACGTGTCATGTCTGACACCTCCTCCTGCCATTGAGGTACATGTGTCGGCAGCTCCATGTTGAATTGCCATATCTCTGTCACAGCCGCGGTGCCACGGAGGAGGTCCCTGCCTTTGCTGAGCCTGTGAAGAGAAATAAAAACAAGGTGTTTTACTATATTAAATTACACTAATACGTTGAGTGTTTCATTTGCGCGCCAGGCAGAGGAGGGTATTTTCAATGTAGCACTTATAGGTATATTGGATGACATGACTAACTTACTGTGTTTTTATACATATACTTTGGATTTACATCCAGAGATAAGATCTTTTTGAGTTTTTCTTTTTTTTTTCAAGATTTTGATTTCTTTTGGGCACACAACTCCAACACAACAATTATGTCTACTGAAGATTCCTGTTTTTGTGCTGTTTTTTTTTTTCTTTTTTTCCTGCTTGTACAACACCGCAATTTCTTATGCATCTCCCTGTTATTTATGCACTAAATGGAATGGGATTAGGTTTTTGTTCTATACAGATTTGGTTAATGGAATCCCAACTCTGCATCTCTCCTGTCTTTGTCCTTGTTCTTGTTATTGCAGCAAACAGCTATTCTGAGCATCTTGACCTTCTGCATAGAGCTGAGACACCTCAACCTGGGGAGCTGTGTAAGGGTAAGGTAGCACACACACACACACACACATGCACACACACATGCGCGCACACACACACACACACACACAAACACACACGCAGACACTGGAGCTTGCCAAAACTATTTAGAGGTTTGAAACGTTTGTTTATTTGGCTGTGGTTTCAAATAAATCCCATCAATAAATACAATAAATGCACCTTACAGGATTTTTAGGTTTAAGAAAAAAAGTGCAGCCTGCCAGTTCCACAACTTCACATTTGGTAATGCTCATTGTTGCAGAGCAACTAGTCAAAAATATGGTGAAGAAATCACTTATATGGGATTATTTCACAATTTGCAATTTCACAAATTGGCATACCACCTCACTTGAAAGAAGCACTAAATACAAAGTAATGGGGTAGATAGAATCACAATCTAACTAATAGAGATATTTTTTTATATTGTTTTTAGTTGTCTGCAATCCATTATAGCATTATACTGCTAAGGTTGTATACTTACCGTATGCCTATTGATATTCTGTTCAGTGTCTTCTGATCATCTCACTCTCTAATTTTCCCACTGATTCTAAGTATTACTAAGTCAATCCTTAATCCACTTACATTCTCAGAGTAACACTTTTTCAAACCCCTCCCTTGGCCCCCCTGCAGATTGAGGACTATGACGTGGTGGCCAGTATGCTGAGTGCTCGCTGCCGCTCCCTGCGCTCCCTGGACCTGTGGCGCTGCAGAAACCTTACAGAGCGAGGCCTGGCCGAGCTGGCCTCTGGCTGCAGGTAGGCCTCAGCAAGTCACCACTCTCTAATTCTCTATGTAAACCAGTAATTGCTTGTCTGGGAAATTTGTGAGCTAGGAAGAAGATATTTTAAGACAAAATCCGCCCTAAAATATAATTCACACATGCTTATCCTTTGATTTAAGGATTGTCAATCATTATTTCTGAACATGAACAACTGTATCCTAAACCAGAAAGCAGACAGGCGAGAACAGGAAGCTGATCTCTTATCAGTGTATTGGTGACTGACTTTGTTGTCTCAAAATGCAGTTTGTGGGAGGAAGTGTGAACCAAGGGAACCTTCATTCCTCCGCTGCTTCCCTGTGTTTCCCCAGGATGCTGGAGGAGCTGGACCTGGGTTGGTGTCCCACACTGCAGAGCAGCTCTGGATGCTTCCAGCACCTGGCCCGCAACTTGCCGCGCCTCCGCAAGCTGTTCCTCACCGCCAACCGCACTGTCTGCGACTCGGACGTGGAGGAGCTGGCCGCCAACTGCCCCTCACTGCAGCACCTGGACATACTGGGTAGGCTCCTACTGTACACAATACACTGTACAAGGGGCTTGCATTCCTGCATTACTACTTTCATATAGACATACTTTAGCAGGGTTTTTCCTGGCTCAAAAAGAGGCTTAGGTGGTGACTAGTTGCGGTCAGAAGTTTGCTGAAAACTTCAACAATGCCAGGTTTTGGCTTGGCATTAACAATGTATAACCTTTTGCTAGGGCCTAGTTGAGAAAGTTCTCAATGAGTTAAAATAGGTTTTTTTAAATCCAACATTCTGCAGTTTTGCAGGCCTAGGTGTAAAGAAAAAGATTAATTGAAAATTAAAAGTGGATCCTAACTCCAAAAGAGGTATGATACCTACTGTATGTACTGCACTTGTCTCTTCCTCACTCTCCTCTGTCATTCTCTTCCTCTGCTCTCTCTTTTGTCTCACTCTGTGGTCCATCTGGAAATGAGCAAAATAGGTCCCCTTTAATTATTCGAGTTGTCATGTCCTTAATCTCAATAAAAGATCAGTTAACGGAGGTGTTCAAATCCAGTTAGAAATTGAAGATCAACAGTGAATATAATTTATCCTATACCATTTTCATTTTAGTTTCACATAAATTATTGAAGCTTTATCTGTCTTTTAAACAAATATTGTTTTTTCAGTAAAATATATATTATTTTCTTCTTGTCTCTAAATGAATGCGAGCACCTGTATTTTAGCAATGGGAAAGGCTTGGTCAAATCCAGACATTATGCATACTTCTGTTATGGGGACGATATTGCATAAAAATACACTCATTTCACCCGTCTAAAATAGGTTTAATTCTGCCGATTTAAATGGAAATTTCAGGATTTTTTCTTGTGTGGCTCAAAAAAACATTTAGGTAGACTGCCCAAGATTTTACAATGCAGAAGAAACCCTGCATTACCATGAGGATTGTCCCGCTTACACCTCTATCCATTTTATGCATAGGGTTTTGTCTAGTGTTATAAGCTAATTCACATATTTAGTGCCTGATACATAAAGTATATTCTATATGTAGTTCATTGACCAGGGTGTCCCCTTTCAAACTGACTACATTACTCCTTAGAGGTTACATCAGCCCCGGCGCCAGGACAACTTTGTCAGACGGGCAATCCGACAGATGGGGGTGGGGTGCAGACACTGATGACGTAAGGATCACTCAAGCATAGAAACACAGGGCTACGTGGACAACACCGCGATCATAAATGGCCTACATGTGGCTAGAATATATTCATGAGCGAGTTTGCAGTGAAAGATCAGTACACAGCAACACAAGCCAACATTAGCTTGATCTAACATAGCCTACATTGAATGGACATAGCTATAGCCTAGGTTGCATTTCGATGTTTAAGACTCCACAAACAAGACCACACTGCCACAAACGAGACCACACTGCCACAAACGAGACCACACTGAGCTCCACAACAAAACACAATACTAGGGTTAGGATTTACTGCTTCACCACCATAACCATGTAGCATTTGAAGCATTCTGAGATTATCACCATAGATGAGTCAACTATCGTCAGTATTCAGTTAGTAACGTTATAATGGCTAGTTTATAGCTAGTCAAGGCTATAGGTATGTAGCCTATGTTGCTAGCGACACTTTAAATGTAGCCTACATTTTTAACTAAACTTTGGTTTAACAAATCTAGCCTAGGCTAATCTAAAGCAGAGAACCAAATGCAACTGGAGACTGGCGCTATTACTATTAAATCAATGTTTGTGTTTCAAACATTTAAAAAAAAATCAGATTAGCAATCAGCTTTGTGTCTATTTATTTATTTATTTATTTATTTATTTATTTATTTATTTATTTATTTATTTATTTCAACAATTCAGTTGTTTCTCCCATTTTTTTGGCAGGCCTGGGTGGTGGGGGTGGGAGTCTTGGGGTCATCTCGGGATTGGCTAAACTCATCCATACCCATCCTTGACCGGGGCTGGGTTACATCCATAAGTAATAAGAGTTATGGCAGTTTAAGAGTAAAATAGACTTATTGTAATTATGTCATGCTTTTCATTCTCACTCATGTTGTGTTCATGTAACTAATCTTTCCTTTCCAGTTTTATGGGACAAAACTGTCCGTTTGTGTGACTGATTGATTGGCAGGTACACGGATGGTGAGCGCAGCCTCCCTGAAGAAGCTGCTCCAGTCATGTCCGCGGCTGCTCCTGCTGGACGTGTCCTTCTGCTCCCAGGTAGACACCCGCGTCGTCCAGGAGCTCTCCGCCCTCTTCCCCAACGTGGCCATCAAGAAGAGCTTCACCCAGTGACCCACAATGTCTCCCACCCTCCGCCTCCACCCCTTCCCACTGCACACAGAACACTCAGAGACACACTGGGGGAGGTGCTAGCTAGCAGACACTGCCCCGAAGGGAATCGGGCTAGGTTAGACGTTGGAGGAGACGCAGACCTGTCCATGCAGGTGTCGAAGAGACGTAATTATGTTTGACCCTGTCCGCAAAGAAGAGAGTTTGAATTGCGTGAAGCAGTTTTGTGGACATTAGGATACACACAGTTGTCCGACTCACTCCCAGTCACAGGACTGCTGAATGTGACAGATATTGTTTTTTTGGGCACTATCAGGGTCATGGCTGTAAAGCTGCTAGATTTCACCAGAATCTAAATCTTTTTATTGCCAAACAACATGAGGATAGGATATATGCCTTGGTATTAAACACAAGAAACGAGACAAGGTAAAAAGTTTGTGTGTGGTCCTCTCTCCTTGAGTATTTGTTTTTCTGATAGCACAGTACAGAGAGACAGGAAAGTGTGACCACATGTCCTTGTCATACGCTGTACTAAAAAAGCCATAGTTTGGCAGTTGCAGACTAATGTTGATGACTGGTAGGAAGATTAGAGCTTTTGCTGGTGTCTTCTCAGAGTGTGCAAAGGTAACAAGTCATCGTTTTAATGTGAGAGGGTCAGTCATGCAGTCGGAGCCATCCTAGGACATCCAATGACATCAAACCAGTTTGATTTAATCACATCAAAGTCTGCATGTTTCTGCTGTGTGGGGATGTGTAAGGACCTTTTGAGGATGGAAACAAAATTAGACAACAAAAGAATTAGACAACAAGTTGTTAAATGGGAATGGAAGATGAAGCAGCCTTGTTTAAGATGGACATGAATATGGATTTTGAGCCCTTGCACCAAGGTCACACATTCTTCAATCCTTACTTGGTGTTGCTGCAGAGTTCTATGCAAGGATCTCTTGGCTCAAATGTCTTGACTGATTGGACTTGGTTATCGATTGGAGTATTACAGCATACATTTTCATTGCAACTCTGATGTTCTCAAACTCTCTTATCATCTCAAAACCCTCACAGAGAGCTGGCAAAACATTCATTTTAGTTTAGGCATACATTCAATTAACCAAAATTCAATGCATGCAACACGTTTATTGCATGACAACGCATCTGCAACACAATGATACTGCAGTAACAGAATCTATCATTTGAAAATGAATGACCTCCCGTCAAAGAGTAACGCTTTCAACACATTAATTGTGGTTACGACCTTACAGTCCACTGTGCATGGGTGACTTCCTAGGCAAGAAAACAAGACCTAAATTAAACTTGTGACAGTTGGCTTTTCTTCTGATGGATTGGACCAGAGTTGGTGGCCAGAACCAGCCTGACTGGCTCCAGTTAATGTATCGGGTTCCATCCTCACTGCTGAGAGATCTAAAAACTGGACTATTTTTGACCATCAGTGAAAAACCCCATTCAAGGGTCCCCTTATATTGCCTGTAAATAATCTAAATGGACAGACTCCACCGACACACACAGATGCCTAAAGAGAGTTATTTTGCAAGTGCATTACTTGAAATTAAACAGACTGTTTCATGGATAGTTTTTTGTTGATGTGAGCGATTGCTTAATGCCTGAGTCATGAGTTTAGATGGACTTTAGATAGACTAAACTCAGGTCAGGTTAGCCTTAAGTATTTGAAATGCCACAAGCCAACTTAAAATGAACTTAAAATTTGATTTGCTGGTGGTTATGTGTGCTCACATTATACATTTCCTTCCTGGTTCTTGCGTTTTACGGGAGTTAAGGGATGCTGGACGTAACACTCTTGTCTCCCAAGCGCAGTGTAGAAGAATGTTTATGAAAGTCAACCTCCAATTCAAGAATATTCTCATGACATCGCTTCCCTTTCTCTTGTCATAAATGCTGACCATGGGCTGTGGTTGGTGGCTACTAAAACCTGCAACCACCTAGTACCTGCCCACCAAAATGACTGTGTGGTGATGGAATGGAATACTGTGAAATAAACTGAGAAGAGTATGTTAACTTGACACACAATGTAAATATCTAACCTCGGTATTTGTCCTGAAACTCAGGGGTTATATCTGGTTTTAAGTTTTATACATGATATATTTTCTCCAGAAACCAGCAGAACAGAAGTCTTGACCTAGAGCAGCATTGGACTGAGTCAGGTTTGAGTTTCACTGCCGTCGGTATAGCAACAACACAAAATCCATCATATTACTCAGCACTGACCTGACTGAAAGAAGAAAAAAAACTTTTCGTATTTGGTGTTAAATATTGCAGTAATTGTATGATTGTGAAAAATATATTGCTGTCCTTAATTATTTATTGTTTTTTGTAATGTATTAAGCCACATTTGCAGTGCGGCAGAAGTGCTTGAAAAGCATTACTTTTCGCCAAAAACTTGAAGTTTCCTTTTGAGCACATGCTAGTTAGTATGTGAAGTATATTTGTGCCTTATACTCATGAATGAATGTGGTGTGATGTCTATGTGTTATTGATTGTAGTGTGGTGCTTTGCTTTCATAACCTGCTACCAAAGTAATGAGCAAATCCTGGTCTTAAGTACCACAGCTATATTTGACCGGTTTATATGCCATGCCGATCAGCCATGTTAATTAGTATGCAAAATATTATTTATTTACATTTCCCTCTCTGATAAAAATGTCTTTCCAATATATTATCCTCAAAGTGGCAGTTATGGTTAAGTCTGTTTTTAAAACCATTTGTTTTCAGTTTCTATTTCAAACACAATGATTGGGTGTGGTAACAGTATTACACTCTAATGAGTGGATAGTACTAGTCTTCTCTTCAAACAGGATACATAGTGAGTCAAATTCAAGTGGTTGAAGTAGAAAAATCACATTCATCCAACAGCTGGTTGATGAAGCCAGGATGTGCTTACATCACATCTTAGTCAGCCTGGCTCACTCAAATCCAGGGATAGCTTTCAAATAAATTTTAGTATTATTATTTCTAGTATTATAGCAAGTTTCCAGTACTTACTTACAGTGTCTTAGGTGTCCAGTATAGATCAATAACAATACATTTTTTTGATTAAGGCAAACTAATTTATTTATTTTTCCAATGAGCACAAGCAATTCAGTGGTAATTGAAATATACTTATGCTCTTATAGATGGTCACTAGCTGACCAAAAGGGCATTCATTTTCTGTTGTTTTTTTTTGTTCATATTGATACCCATCCTTCATTTAATGGGATTATCTTTCATTTTATCTGCTAGTCTGTGGTGAATGTGAATGTGTGATCAACCTCTGTGCCATCTGTAGCACATCCAGTAAAGCTCCCTGTGCTACAGTGTGATGGCACCAACAGCTCCCTCAGAAGATAACCACTGTTGAGTAAAAAGCTTGTGCCTCTGATATGACGAAACTGGGTGCTTTTATTTTGCCAGATTTTAAATAAAGGTTGATGACTGAAGGGCTCTTGTGTATGCGTGGGTCCCTCAATCCTCATAGTCCTCATCCATCTCTTAAAAACGTACAGCAAGGATGTTATAAGGAACCGGGGAAGCGTATAAAAACATTTTAAATTGCTATATTAATAGCCATGTCCCCTGTACTTCAGGGTCAGTGGCCAGCGCGTCACAAAACAAATGTAAAGTGAATTACATTGTTACAAACATTGTTTCATGTACTGCTCCATAAACAGAGAGGCATGTTGGTGTGATTGGGAGATGGGTGGGGTTGTTTCATGGTTCTACAACAACTAGCGAAGCCATTAGTCAGGATGACTGAGTGGATAGTAGTAGGCTAGTGGAATTATCCCTTTTTCCTTAACCCTCTGCCATTTTACAGCCTATTAATACCACCGGGAGAAGTGACATTAGCTTGTCTTCTTAACGGCGTTTTAATGAATTGTTTATGCCTGGTTTAA
Organism: Polymixia japonica; assembly: GCA_900302305.1. Lineage (NCBI taxonomy): Eukaryota > Metazoa > Chordata > Actinopteri > Polymixiiformes > Polymixiidae > Polymixia > Polymixia japonica. The sequence continues at coordinate 10,235 of OMKK01067711.1, forward strand.
TGATGTATATTGTGGCCCTGTAATGTGCCCTAATGACGGAGAACGAGGCGGCCTCTCCTGAAGTATTAATTTGGACTGCCTCCCCAATGATTACTTCTCAGTCACCAACACGAGCGCTGCTGCTGCGTTAGCTTCGCCTCCATTGCTGCAAACGTGATTCATGGAGGCTTTGTGCTTTTATGCTGTAGCTTGATTTCTTACTGTCATGCTCCTCTATCAGGCTGATACATCCGAGGGGGATCCAGAGCAATTAGTTCAGCTTTTTATTTGTCTTTCAAGAGCTTACAGACAAAGCCTGATGAATCTGCAGGGGAAATGTATGGATGGAAATATTGCTCCTGAATAATAAATCCAACCTTAAAATGTAAACAGGGAAGGGTTGGAGGGGCGACACAAGGTTTCTTTCTTTCTTTCTCCCATTTCATTCCTCCTCCATCTAGAAGCCACATGACTGACACCAGAACATACCTCAACAAATATCTCAGCGCCTCGGTGGGTGTGATAACAGTATACTCTTCATTGAGACACATGTCTGCAGAGCTCTGTGGTCG
>OMKK01067714.1:0-10932 GCA_900302305.1 Polymixia japonica
GGTGTGTGTGTGTGTGTGTGTGTGTGTGTGTGTGTGTGTGTGTGTGTGTGTGTGTGTGTGTGTGTGTGTGTTGAAATGTAATAATAAACTTCAATAATCCAGACCAGGAGTGTGCCAAAAAACAGGCAGAGAAAACAGATATGCTAGATTCCAGCTAGACTGGAAATCCCCTTTTCCTGCTGTCTCTCATAGCTAGAAACTGTGAATCCACAATTATACAAAGCTCAAGTGTTGGCATGGAGCTACCTTTCATGTTTGTCTCTGTGAATCACAATATTTTGGGTTCACACCACCTGAAAGAAGCCCCGTTATTGTCTCATAATAGTCATAGCCTAAATCTGAAATGGCCCAGAGTCATGCTATGCTACATGCTGCCTTTCTGTTTGAGGTAGTGCAATTACAATTCAATTTCTTTGCAGATTAAATTCAATAATGTGAAGCAAAACCTGGGCCTAATGACATGGTGTTGGAAAACACATTTTATTTTGAGTGCAATGTCTCTTTAAGTTCACAGACATATACGCTTAGTGGTGCAATCCAAGAGTAAACAAATGCAGATAGACAAACACTGCAACATACTACCAGTGAAACATAATCAATTCAGTGGAATCAGGGCCAAACTCCACACACACGGGGAAGACATAAAGCCTGTGTTGACTATTTTTCAAAATATTATCCTGCTTAAAATCTCAAAGCCTTGGGAACGCATGCCAAATGCTGGTGTAAAGTGTGGATAATTCTGTAGAAATACTAATTTGTTATTGTAAATAATTGGCATCATGAAAAGATTAAAGGGAATTTGCATATAATGGCAACTTATATCGGGGGTAGAGCAGCACTTGTGGAATGCTGTGTGGATGTGTGCATAATCACACATTCTTATCTGTACATATGCTAGAGAAAATCTATTTGTTTGTTATGGGTCAACGAGCACAAAACGTCATCAACAGCATATGCCCACGCAAATTCCTAAGTAAAGCCTAAGTAAACTCAATGTCATCTAGTACACTATGCAAGGACACACATACAGCTTTCACATTTGAGGCACACTAAAATTCACTACAATTGCCTAGCATGCCCAAACTATGTTGACCCAATAAAACAAATGACTAAACCTCTCTTATAGATCATATTTTACATTTTAGTGTCTTTTTAAAGCTTGTTCCTGGAGCCCAGCAGGAGATTGGGTTAAATAAGTAAAGAAACTCTGAAAACACAGGGGTTAGAGAGCATTTAGCTTTGACAGCAATTATCTAGTCATCAAATAATATCAATACTAAGTGTACTGGATGTAAAGCTTGTTGCTAATCGCAAATAATGAGCAAAGAAGCCGTACAGTCAAAATGTTCTCTTTTGGCTCATCAGAGAAGGTGAGATGGTTTTGTGGCCTGGATACCAAACGAATAGGCCGTTCTTAACTCTCGACTGGTTCTTACCAAAATGTCACTACTTGTTACCCCAGCAAACAACAAGAAAATGTACCACACACAAATGAGACTGTGCTGTAACAGTAACACGGGGGTAGAGGACAAAAATAGACAGCTGAGAAACAAATCATCTTTTGGGCTTTGATGTGGTTAACCTGGATGTATATTTTCTCACTGAGCATGTGGGCACCAGTTTTGTTTCCTGAGATAGAGAGACAGGCAGGCACACACACAGACTTGGCCAGTGGCCACTGCCATGAGCTTGCCTCTACCACTGAATCACTGAGGCAGACATCTCTCTGGATCAAACAGTCACCACCATCCCTCCATCCCAATCCCCTAACAGAACACTGAACGTGATCTACTTCTACCCTGCATCCGTCTGTCTCTGTCCACCAGACAAAATACGTATGATTACCTAAACCAAATAAGTAGGACAGATTATTACAGGACATGATTTTAACAAATGACTCTACACTATCTGGGTACATTTCAGGCTTGGCAGGAAATCTATCAATTATACCCAGGATATTGATGAGCACATATTTTCCTGTGGGGGAAATATAAATAGTCAAAAAGCATCTATTTTGAGTGCAAAAGAGTCTAAGAAAATCAATACAGTAGCCCTGCAATGTCTAAACACAAACTGTGGCTCTAGACTACCATGTCCACAGCATTCTTGTCAAGACAGGTGACATAATCACAGCTACAAATGGGCAGTGAGGGACACCCAGCCAGTGGAACTGACTTTATAAAAGGTTACGTTAAAAAAAAGAATTCAGCTCTCTTCAATTCTATGCCAGAGAGCAGCACAGAATCGTCTAGTGGTGAGCAGGCCTCTAGCACTACTGAATTTTCCTCGGGGTAATGCCACATTGTGGTGTGTGGTGTTACCACCAAACAACTAGGTAGGAATTTAAGAATAAAAATAATCATGCTTATACTGATGGCAACTTCAGCATTGCTTCCACTTGTATGTAAGAGTGTCCTTAAGATGGTTCATCACCTGAGTTGTTATTCTGGAGCATAATCTAACTTCTACATTCCTTTCTAAAATGAAAACCACTGTAGTTCAAGTGTTTAGACAAAAATCACTCAACACAGTGTGTAATTGTTTTTCTGTTGCCATTATAAATGGGGAAAAGGGGAATAATTAATTTTAAAGTTGAAACTAGGCTATTTCAGTTTCAAACTATGCACAGGCATGTACAGGTATATTTAAGGTATTGTTTTGTCATGGCTACAAAGTCAAAGTTAACAAATTTAATTAACCAAGGGAAAAGAACCCCCCACCCCCATTTGTTAAAGTATTTTTGATTTTAGGGATTGCATGATTTGCAATTAAAACAATATACTAGTACTATAATACTACTATACCGGTACTTCTCAATACTAAGTTGTTAGGCCACTGATTTGTCTTATTCACAAGTCACATTTCTTATTTCTTAGTTGCAAGCCAACATAGCTATTGGAAATGTTCTCTGTGGTAAATTTAGTTTAACAAAATGATGATTTGCCAGTGATCCGATTGGACTGATTCAGAAGATTTAAGACAACAAAGTAAACATTACACCTGAAGAAGTTAATTCCATTCCATTACCAAATTACCAAAACTCTCCGCTTCGTAGTTTATAAGAGAGATCATCCCGTTTTCAATAGGATACATAACAGTCCTTGATATGATATGAAAACAAGGACATTCTAAACTCAATGACCATACTCGGATAACGAAAACAGGTCATTATCTCCTGCAACTCAAGCTAAGCTATATTAGACCTCCTAACCTATCACTGTAATGAGAGACATGGTCTACAGTAATTCTACCCTTCCGTGTCCCTTTCACAGAATTAAAACTTTATTGTGCCAAGGAAAACTGTACACTGGTGAAACTATCTCAGTGGGCTGAAGAACTAAATTAAAACAGTCTCTCTCCTCGTCAGGAGTTGCGATCCCAACAGATTACAATTAGATGCAATCCCTTTAGCTATGCCATTATGACACAGATGCAGAAGTCAAAATCACATTTGAAGTAGCTTATATGATTAAATAGCCAGATCACCACTGGGACTAGAGGACAGGTTTTAGGAACACTCTTCAATGCACTCTTGTCTGTGCTGAGCATGCCCCACATTTTGTCTAACCAAGCGAATGTGAGAGTTAACCAGATGAAGGAGACAACCTGTGACACAATGTACAATTATTCTTAGGCAGAAAGAGATTAGTTTAGTTTTTCACTGTGACTAGCTAACCAGTTAAAGGGTAGGTGAATGTCTGGTGTTCGGGACACTACATGAGGATGCAGGAGTTGGGGGTTGGTGGCTTTGGCCTAAAACACTCCCCCACTTTGAACACGTTTTTCAGTCAAGCTCAGACACGTACCAAGCCTCAAGGATGCCAATTATAACACTGCCAAGGGGTCCTGACTTAGAAGTCAGCCCTAAATGTTCATACATGAGACGGTGATCTTTAAGGGCTCCTTCTCCTGCACTGGCACAACCCGGTTGGTCTAAAGAACATTTTGTTGAATTTTCCTGTTTCATGAGCACACATTTTAACATCTGCCATTTTACCTAGAGTCATTTTGTTTAACCTGCAGTATGTTGAACTCCTACCTGGTCGAATATGTGGGATGTTCTTTTCAATATTCTGGAAAATGCCCCAGAAAATAACAATGATGAAATAAAATATAAAAAGCTGACATCATAACAGAACATAGACATTGAAAGTAATCATTCTTATCAAATTAGTTGTCAAATGCACAGTAACAGTGCAGCATGATAGCAATCATTAGCTGGCAAGGCTGGAGTATACTTCAACATCAGCGCATATGCGTGCATTTTTGAGCCTCCTCTGCCGTCATTTGCATAGCTGTCTGCCTTCATAGTAGTATGTTGTGCCCGCATTGGCAGTGTCGTGGTTACAAAACCAAAATACACAGGAAACTCCTGAAATACAGGTTGTAAGTTGCTTCTCAAACTGCTTAATTTCTATCCTTCAATATGATGAGTTTGTTACGTTCATATACCCGTCATTCTCTGCCGTTTTGGTTCTGTGTGTGTTATGGGATATCCTTCCCTGCTCAACCAATCAGCGTAGTTACAACACCAGGGATGACGGCGTGACTCGATGCAAAGTTAGGATTTTGGGAGGTGTGTACATCGGCTGCTCTGCGAGCCTCTGGGAGTGACAATTTCCCCCAAACCCCCTCTCCACATCTGTACGCATAGACGTTTACGTGCACCTTCGCTGAAGTATATCCCGGCCTTTAGTCTGCAAGTATCCTCTCAGCAATGTTAAAAATATTAAGAACAACAACAAAAGTAGTGGGGAAAAAAATAGATGGCTAGGTAATATAATAGAGTAGGGAGGGGTATGTTTGTGGCAGTCCATGCAGTGTCTTTAGGGTGCATAAAAAAGTAACAAAGCTAATTAGACTCTTAGTCCGGGTCTGTACATTGTGACTGTTCTGCTTTGCTACCTTAGATGACTTGCCAGAGAACCAGGGTATCGCTCCACTATTTCCCACACTCTGCCACAACTACAGCCAAACAGTCAGTGTAACTGAAGAAATCCCACGGGAGCGGTAAGGATTACCCAAGCACATACATGCAAAAACAGACACAGACAAACGCGCATACGGCCTCTTCCAGTTCTCACACACAAACACCGACTCCACAGTGGGTCATGCTTGTATACCCATGCATGTTACACAGACGGGCTGCACACTAACAAACTCTTCCCGTCTGTTCCTAGACATCCTCGGACCCAGCGGTTTACCACTCCTCCCACACAACTGTGTCCGGGTGGCAGGGTGACAGAACAGAATGACTACAAGGCTAAGCTGCTGTGTTACACGGATTAGTGATAGCGCCTCGACTGAACTAGCCTGGCCAGGGCCGGGCTGGCCGAGGACAGATGGGATTATAAAGAAGAGACCTGGGGGAAAACAACGACCAATAAACATGGAGGAGCAAAAGGGGGAAAGAAAGCATGAAAGAGGCTGAATTACAAACACTGACATTCGCCAAGTAACACGAAGAATTTGCCCGGGCATTTATGATCTGAAAGGGAGCTAGGAGTAGATCATATACAGGTATCAAAGTGGATACCAGTATCCTGTGATGCTATGATATGAACCTTTACATATAACATAATGAGTATCACAATATCTTCTTAGATTTTATGGTATATTTTTTTACACAATACCAAAATTTTGATCTGCAAAAAAGTCATTTTATACATGTTTGTTTTGTTCACTTGACATTTGTAAATTAAACAAAGTAATTTAAAGAAAAGTATAAAATGAATTAAAAAAAACAATAAAATGAAGACAGACACAATTATAAAGTTAAAATCTAAAACTTGTTGTAATTGTAATACTAATAATTACTATCAATATGAGTAACTGTAGTACAAGTGTAATTCCTTATGTGTAGGGTCTGTTTTTGCTAATTTGCTTGTGTGAAGATCAGCTTATCATCTGAAAGCCCATCTACTTCAACCAGGAACTATGCTAGGTACATTGTTTGTGTGCAGCAGCTGCACTAGGGATCCGTATTTTAAAAGAACTAGCGCAGAAGAAGCCAAACCTACCCCTTATAGTAGAAGACATAAAATTCTACTTGACCTATATGCTGTCACGATAGATATGCTGCCACTACCTTGCTTTATACCTATCAAACCAAGTAGTGCCCATACTGTAGCAGGCTAAGAAAGAGATGTAGACATTCTATGAATATGGTCTTTATTAGTTTTGAGTAGATCTAAACTGTGTGAACTGCGCCGACATAATATACGTAGCAGATGTGAAGGGTGCATGACAAGGGGAAGGAGCTTTCCAATTCACATTCCTCTGAGGAACCTTTTCCCAGCCTGTTCCCTTATTCTTCTAGGCCAGCTAGGCTCTCGGGGAGAAAGAAGGGGAAGCAAAGCATGAACACTTCCTGTGTGGGCTTAGGGAGATAAACAATGACCCTGCTCCATTGTTGCTGCAATACAAAAATATACATGCTGCAAGGAACATGGACTGCCGTACACAATGTAAAATGTTGATCATCAACTGAAACAGTCTCCCTTCCTATTGAACAGCAAGACCTAGATAGACTATCAAAAAATGAATAAATAAAAAATACTTAAAAGGATCTCTAGAGGACTACACTATTCTACAAGTCCTATGGTCTTTTACATTCTTATTAGGGCTGAAAATGTGGACAAAATATCATATTGTATACAATATACAATTATTTGAGCAAATATTGTATAAATATTGTAATAGCATTTTTAAGGTCTAGTCATACATTTAGAATGTATATTTCCTTTTCAAGTATCTTAAAACACTAATTTCCTTGTGGTATTATGTGGACCTTGTATATCTGGGGGTGAGTGAGGCATGTCTACCCAACTCTTCTCAATCTCACTTTCTCTTATTCATTATGTATATTTTTAAAATGATTTAAAAATGCCCATACTGCAGTCTTCACGATATGGATATTGTTTGACCAAAGCTGGTCTCAGCCCTTGCCTCAACCTTTTCTCACCATCACTCAGGTCCCAGGTCGCTAGTCTAGACCGCTGTGAAAGAGTTAAAACTCACACCACAGCAGAGCACTCTTTGTGGCTGGAATGTTATATGCAACAAAGACTCAGATGCCAGTGGTTGAGGCAGGCTTTGTCAACCTTGGGGTCAGGACCACATATAGGATAAACTGCCATGAAAAGGGAACCCACAATACATTTCTCATTTTGCCCTTGTACAACCATGAAGTAAAAATGAATCTGAGGTCACAATACGTTTTTTTAATCTAAATATAGCACCAGACAGGAAACCCCTAGATTAGGGCTGCAGTTATCTGATATAATTCACAACATTATGCAAGTGTTTGTGATGAACACTTGTGTAAGACACATTCCAACAGTACTGTAAATAAAACTTTTAGTTGATGAGTTTGATATGGGGCACTTGATAAGAATACAAATCTTGTGAGCGCCTGGGTCAAAGGTTGACCTTACTAGTAGTGGATAAGTGTTAACTGCCCTCTGTCTTTACTACTCATGTCATACTCATGTATGACAAAGCATTCCTCCGGTAGACTTAAGTCATTGTGCCTCAAAAGGTCACGGGCTTTTGTTCTGAATTACGTACATTAAAAGGAATTCAAATCCAACGTACCTTTATGCCTTTGTGTAACTCACACGTATACGGACACCCAAACAGCTACTATGCATAATAATTCTGCCTGTCACCCATGTATTATCTGTAGGCTATCTTCGTGGTCTTTGAAAGATTGGTGGCAAAGTTCGCCAAAATGTAAGATGATATCTATATTTCTGCAGCCTACTCGCCACGACGACCTGGTCGCAATGAATTAGAACCATCATCTTTAGAACCAATCCTAGGATTGGTTCAACTTAATAGATGGGTGAAAATGGGATGAAGACAAGTACGCAGCTTGATTGCCACGTAAATAAATGCATTTTAAAATGAAGTGTTGCGCGTTTAACGTTACAGTGTGCAACAGACTCCCGAGTGCAAGTAAGTACTAAGTTACACATTATTGTTCAGACATCCAGATGCCATTTACTGGTATCTGCTGCAGCTGCTTACCCGACTAAACCAGATGCTGAGTTGTGTCTCTGACAACACGGCGAAGTAAAACCTCTGGGAGCTGGGCTGGATGTGAAAGGGCTCCTCTTCACTTCGGAGCGGACAAAGTAGCCTCCGGGGCCAGCCAGTTAGAAAATACATGACGGCCACTCACTCCGCCTCGACACTGCAAACAGTGTCGCAATGACAAACCAATGGCCCTAATTGCCCAAACAGAGTGGTCTTAATCCGTGTGGTTCATCGACGGGTGGTGGTGCAAAACAACTTTAGCCTGACGGTATACAAGTCCAATGTTGACACTGGTCCGGCTATCAATCCATGAACGCCGAAAAACGTCTCAGTAGCCGATAGAGCTAAACAGCTAGCCAGGCTAACACTGAAGAGCCAACTTGAAGCTGATGAGCTGTCCAAGACGAGGCCTGCACTAAAGTCATAAAGAACAAAACAGCGTCCTATTGTTAGATTAACTTTGGGTGTTAGTTATGTATATTAATTCTTGCGGTATCTAAAACAATAATGTTTGTTTTTAATAACGGTAAAGCACCCAATCCTATTTTCTGTATCTCTCGCCGACGCCATCTTTACCGAGTCTGTCCGACTCTAATCTGATTGGCTGTAGTCACGGAGAAGTTTGCGTCGAACGAGATGTTGACATCTGACGTCACTTTACGGTGGTTAACTTAAAATCAGGATGGCTCGTTGCTGACATCAGGTGGTGATACGTCACAGCATCGGCATGAACACCGTTCAAGACAGATTACCCTCTTGAGGCATACGCGTGTAATAATGAAAACAAACAATTCATTACATTGAGAACATTGAAATTGTATCACACATATACCCATAGAGTATCAGGCTAGAACAATACGCTACTCGCTCATTTCCACTTTTGTGTTCTTCCTCTTTTTCACATTGGACACTAGACCCCAATAACCCGAATATTTGTTTACAAATACAACAAGCGTAAAAGGCTGCATACAGACAGTTATAGCCATTTTTCCAGTTTTATTGCTTTTGCTTTTGCCATATTTATCATAAAAACCAGCTCAACTTTCTCAAATAAGTACACCTGTGTCGGATAGGTACTACATTCAATTGTAAAAAGATGTCAAAGCATCAGAACATTGGATATGTTCATATTTGAATTTTAATCATTGTTGCATTCTAAAATAAATGGTCATAGTCATATCATGCTGTCAAACAAAAATCTCACAAAAATCTCACTTTCATGACTGCTGGAAAGGTTTATACTAAAATGCGATAAAGTGTCAATTTAGCATGAAAAATAATCTTGACTGGTCAAAGACTCAGTTTTACATGCTATTTTGGGAATAGCAAGAACCAGATATAGCAAAGTTAACAACATGATTAGAGGTTTATGGTTTCAAGAGCAGTAATTTGAGAACAGAAAAAATACATTTTAGAATGATTGTGACATAAAACAAGTATATAGGCCTAATAAGGCTATATTCATGGCAACCATCCCCATCTGGGTTGGCCATGGTTAATATGCATGAAAACATTCTCTCTGGTCCATGAAGGTTACATTCTTTGCTGTCTTCATATATTAGGAGCAAAGGCAAGGCAAGCAGTGGAAGGAGACAAGTAAGAATTGATTACAGACATGAGAAGACTAAGATTTGTCAAATACACCGCATATAGCAAATCCTCACTAGCTTCAACTGAGGTGTCATCCTGTCTGAAACAAATAAATACATCACAAAATTATACAACAATATCACGATTTAATAAGAAACTCAATACTGTGATGTTTTGCAAGATTAAATATCATTCAAGAATATAACATATAGACTATACTGAAGTACTGAGAATACAACAAATAGCACATAAGTAAGCTGAAGATAGTGTCTTTGTCACACTAATACAGAAGTCCTATTATCTGGAAATAATTCTCCCTGTTTACTATTGACAGGTGCTGTGGAATAGGACAGGGTGCATCTTTTTTCTTAAAAAGCAAGCACTGCATTCCAACATAAGAACCTCATCCCAACAGGTGGCAGGATCACAGTTTATGCTTGCTTTGCTCCCTGAGGACCAGGACGGTGTGCATCATTGATGGGACTATGAATTCTGGAAAGTAAAAACAAATTCTACAAGAGAATGTCAGGGCATCTGTCTGCCAGCTGAAGTTCAACTGAAGTTGGGTCATGTAGCAAGACCAGTCTAAATATTATACTATGTGTACGTGCATTTCTCAAATTTTTATTTTTTATTTAACCTTTATTTACCCAGGCAAGCAATTAAGAACAAGTTCTTATTTACAAGAGCAGCCTGAACTAAAAAGATAGGAGCCAGATGGGGCGTCTCTCTTAAGGCACCCATGGTCTTCCTTCTGCCCTGAACACCGCCAACTACTCAGCGAGCGAAAGATACCCCACAGAATCATTCAGTCGAAATTGAAATGTCAACTAGCTAGTAGTAGTATGGCGAGCAAAACTACACAGATGGCAGACAGAGAAAAAGTTAAATCTCAAACAAACACCACACAACTTAACCCTATGTTGGAGGAAAAGCAAAGAGTAAAAGAGCTTGTGCCTGATCGATCAGACATTAATAAGATCGCAATCAACAGGAAAACACGATACTCAAACTTGCTCATAGAGCTGGTATGACAAGAAGGCTGCTTTCCATGCAGTTTTCCAGTAGTTTTCCATGCCTGCCTTTTCAGACACCTGGATCATTTGCATTGCAAAAGTAAGGCACACTAAGACTTAAGCTGTGAGTATCTTTGATACATTTTGCACCAACATAACTCTAAGTGATAGCAATTGCTGCAAGTCAGTGTTTGTACCAAAACGAATCAGAATCAGAATGATGTTTATTGCCAAGTTCACATAAAGAGGACAAAACAATACACCTAGAATAATATAAAAGGGAATA
>OMKK01067717.1:24999-50368 GCA_900302305.1 Polymixia japonica
GGTCCTACTCGGGGCACAGACCTGACACCACATCCCCATGTACATCCACAGAGAGAGAGAGAAAGAGAGAGAGAAAGTAAGAATGTTAGTTCACTTACCCTTCAATGCAACCTTCCTCTGAGATGGGGCTCAAAAATGGTGGCAAATTCTCAGTCCCTATACCAGGCCCAGAGAGCAGTATTGGGAGTCTTCTCTCCCTGAACACTTCCAGAGGTCCAGAGTGACCAACCAGGCATTAAGCAGCATCCTTGCCACTGCCTTAGGCCCCATCACACACAACATTTCTAGCCTGGAGCTTCCACCTCCTCCACTTGGTGCTGTGAGCAGGAGCAGGCAGCAGAGTGGAATGAAGCAGAAGCTTCTCAGCCCTGCTTTTATACCCCTCAGAAGCCCTCTATAGGAGCCTGTGACAGCCCCTTCAACCAGGAAGTGAGTCGGCATGACATCATCACCATTACCACCATTGCTGCCTTCTGGATGGAAAGCTATCTAATCAGGGCGGGCTCATGTCCTTATAAGGCAGGGGACTAGCTCACTGGGGGGCCAATCACAATACAATGTCCATAATGGAGAATTAGTCACCATTTTATACAGTCATATCATATAGTGTTATTAGCGCTTCAGGCCTAATATTTGGTTCAGCACTAGTGCAGTTTAAGATAAATAAAACTGAATAATGTCAAAACAGAGAAAGGTTACCCCATTTATATAAATATGGTTAGCTGCATCATTACCATCACTGCAGAATGTACTGCCGGCTATAGACAGATAGACATGTCTCTGAAACAGTCTTCTAGTTGCATGATTAGAATTCTCTGGTTAGAACATAAACAACAATTTTAGACTTGGCTAGAGTAAGCAAAAATGTGATAATTTATTTAACAGTCAGTACAAAGTTAATTGAGTAATTGCTGATCTCAAACAAAACCAGGCTAGTTTTGAGTGACTCACCCTTGCTATCACCCTCTACATGCATGCTTAGTGGATAAGTGCACACTCCCAAAACACACATAAACAAAATGAAAACAAAAAGCAAAACAAAAAAAAAACTCCATCCTGATTCAGCATTTGAGAGCCTTTTGCACACATCATAGCGAGTCATTCAGAACAAGTCATGTACTCTTCAAAATAGAACTTGAGGTTCTTTCCCATGAAATTCTGATCAATCAAAAACAGGAAGCTCAATAATAAACATGGGACCGGGTAAAAATGAGGGAAAAGTCACTACTTGAAGTTGTCCACTATGAGTCAAATTAATTGTCTGAATAGCCACTTGAGACACTTTTTCTGTTAAAGGCTAAGAAAAGAATGGGATTATCAGGCTGTTATCTCTAGGGTCTTGCTTAGTTAGCTAAAAACGAAACCTGATTTCTCCAAAAGTAGCCAAATCCACCACCAGTTGAGCTGAGATCGTAGTGAGTTTATTTTTGCTTGGGTTCATCATGGCATGCTAGTGTTTCCTGTTGCCTTGGGGAGATTCTGCCTCAGTCAAAGCAAAACTGGGTGAGTCAGAACACGACGCGTTCTGATAGGACCCCACACGCCTGACCACCAATGTTGCAGAGATGGATAGCGTGTGAGGAAACAAAATACCTTCTTGGGAAATGCAAAACGCGCAACACCAATCAGTGGTTAAAATCCATCGGTAAATTGTTTTCAACTGTATACCCATTCACAAAAAACACAGGAAAGTTGCTGATGCCACAAAGCACCCAATTAATTCAGTCTCTCGCACACAAAGGCAAACGTAAAGCCACTTACCCTATAAGAGACACCATCTGCTCCACTATGTGCTTGCTGAAGGTAATGATAACAAACAGTTTCTGTTGGAACACAATGAGAGAACAGAGGATTTAATGAGCTTTCAATTTGTTACCTCCTGATAACTCATAAACTCAATCTTTTTTGCAAGATGCTTCTGTGTTCAAAAACAATGAAAAAAAAAAAAGGAGCATGATTTGTGAGAGTAATTAAAAATGATCCATCTCTACTTTAAAGCTCCATCTGCCAGTGTTCAAATTGGGGGGGGACATGGAGTGCCGTGAAACATGCCCAGGTTGAAGAATCATACAGATGCCGATGGAGGATAGGAAACCCTTAGAAAGGAACTATGGTGTGGGTTTGATTCTTGGGCCGTGGGGGGCTTTGTGTGGTTCACAGGGCGCCAAGGCGGGGGTCAAAACCACAACATTATGCTGTGGCATTGAAACTGATTGGCTTTGAACAGCATGACGCATGCCTCCCTCAGACAACTTCAGACAGGATATGACACGTGATGTCCGAGAGGGGTTCAAGGTACAAAAAAAAAAAAAAAAAGGGTCTCATAGTCTGCTCCATTTCCTCTTCTGTCTCCTCTCCCGTGTCCACTCTACTTCCTCCCCAACATCACCCCTACTGCCCTGCCGGCCCTTTGTTTGAAGACTGCATGGTGAGATCACTGCCTGGTACCACCAAGAGATGGATAGGTCTGGTTTGTCAAGATGTTGAGCGACTCACCCTCAGACACACAGTCAGCCTCTTACAGACAAGGCTCATATTAGTCACTGGTGTGGCAGACTCAACAATACATTTGGTAATTAAAGAGAGACATTTTTTTGATCTGGTGTATAGAAAAAAAAAAAAGAAAGAAAAAGAATTCAAAAAAAGCAATGGTTCTTGTTAAAGACTTAAAAAGAAAAAAAAAATCCTCCTTTCATCTGGCGCCTCTTTATATGGCCTGGATGTGTCCCAAAACTCAAACCATCCCAGAATCCCCAATGGAATTGTACACAACCAGAAAGAGTTAACCCAAAGTGCACATTTAGGAGTTTCTGAGAGTCGCCCACTCATGATCTAAGTACCAAGATTGATCTCAGCCACCCCACGTATTGTGAGGTTGTCCAATGAAAACGTACCCTTTTTCTTAAGATTGTATTTTGTGGCATTTGTGTTTTATTAGATAGTGAACAGTGGAAAGAGCCTGGAAAGTTTGGAGAGAGGAGTTGACGTTCAACAAAGGTCATGAGTCATATTTGAACACAAGACACCGAAAGGACATGGAATGTGCCTTAGCCGACTGAGGTACTGGGATGCTGTGTATACTGTATCTGTATCTACCTTTTGAATGAAAAACTTGATACCATTTCGGTGCTCACTGCGATTTAGATGCTTCCGTAGCCTGTAACCATCTTTTCTAAACTATTTAGTTGAGCCATCTACCTGTATGTGCATCTTGATGATAGCTTTCCCAATCAGCGTAGCTCCGAAGAAGGTCCAGAAGGGGACAAGGAAATGGCCGCAGGTTATCCCAGCCAGGTCAAACAGGGGGTTGGGGATCTGAAATACACATTACACAGTGTAACTGAATCCTATAGCCCACACAGAGCCTAATTAACTAACTTGTAAATACACCCAGTTTCAGTGTGTCATTTATATGCCTTTAATGTGAAAGGTAAATCAACAGACAGTAAAGGAAACAAGACTTCTCTTAAGTCTAACACCAATCTTTGATCATGCTCATTAAAGATAAATTCAGGGGCTTTCTTAACAAGTCCAAATTCTACTTACGGAAGCACAAGCCAAGATCCCAAAGAATCCCACTTTCTGTACCATATTTTGGACTCCGAGTTTTGCTCTTGTGACAAAATCCTGCAAACAAAATTCAACATACTCCAGGTCAATATTAAAATACTTACTTAATAATTACTATATAATATATAATAGTAGTATACTATAATAATTACTTATCAGACGAACACGACACTGGCAGTGAAAACCTGCAATTTTGGCATTCCTAGCATCCCTTTTGCTTACATGAAAATTGCAAATTTAAATAGTGTTAAGTTTTATGATCCTTGTGCCCTTAAAACCTGTTAAAACCCAATTGTATACCTTAACAAATGCAAAGGATTTGACAAGACAATAGACATTTTCTGATAAATACTTTGTGCAGAAGTTTATTTTATTTTTATTTTTTAAACCAAACAGCAGCAATGTATTACCGGCACTGGGAGCCTCGGTAAGTATATCGTGGTACAGCCATCTACATGTAAGGTTAGATCTTTTTTTTTTAATTTTTTTTTTTAAGTTTAGTTTGGAATCATTCAATGTGAAAACTGTTTGGCAGAGAACTGCTCTGAGCTCTTTTGATCCCATCTCTATAACCTTGGGGGGTTGAATGTCTGTGGTTACAGGGTGGAGATCACAGACCATGCAGGAGATCAGAGAATAGGCAAACCCGAAACCAGCATCTCAGTGTTCATTTTGGCAGTGTATCATTTTATTTTTCTTGTTTGTCTTATTCGTTACTTATTATTATTACTGAAATGCATATTGGTTATATTTATATTATTATAATTATATTATATTTATTTAATACATTTTAGTTTTAGACTAATAAATGCAGTCACATATTTGACATTTTTACTTACTAGATATCAGCACTGGTCTGCATACAAGGACGTAATCTTGAGATTCAATAGTGACTTGTTCAGCAGAAAACTCTCCTTTGCTTGAAACTGTTGCCTGGTTATTTTGGTTCAGATTTACTCATTTACAGTAGTATGATGAACTGTTCTTTACATAAATAATTTATAATAATTTATTTTGGGGGGGATTTTTCAGCTAATTGAAAGCCCTTTGACCTCTTCATAAACTGCTTTTGTCACTTTGCAGTGATGCCAAACTATTTTAATTTACACAGCAGTTTGAATTACTAGTTTTTGTAATAAAAAAAAAAAAGGTTGCTTTTGTGCAGGCAAAGTGGCTAATTAGGCTGTAATAATGCACATTATTATCATTTTTTAGAATCAATTATCATTATTAGAATCATTTATCATAATTGTTTATTTGACTTAAAAAAAAAAAAAAAAAAGCCTCAGTAATTTATATTTTTGCTTCATACTAGAAATGGCCACACTTGCCTACTGTTATTTTGCCGTTGACTACAGTGGATTATTATTGATTTTTACCATCATTTTTGTTGCTAAAATTAACAATGCATATCTCTAATCAATAACCTACTATCTTAACTGATTCTATGTCAGAATTCCATAAACTTGTGTTGCTCAGCTGTTGAAGATTAATGCCTTTGACATCTAGTCCCTCAACGCCGTTCCTTAAGGAAACAGATGACAAATGCCTGAGTGGATAAATCTTGGAGACGGTCATGATAAAAGACACATGATGTTGGCCTCTTCAGCTAAGATGCAGTGAAGTGAGAGTAGGTGATCAAGACCATGTATGCTAGCATCTTTGATTTTCCTTCTACTGACTCAGCATCTGATCTCACCGGTTGCCAGTCATGTGAGAAGGGCTCCTGACAACACTGTCTGTCCTTCAAATTAGAGGCCGGTGAAAAGAGAAAAGAAAGGGGGGTGGGTGGGTGCAAGGCCTGAGGGATGATTAAAGGGGGAGCTGTGCTAAGGGTGACTCACTCCCTAACAGGCAGCTTTACTGGAAGTGTAAGGAGGGAGGAGCTTTCACTGAAGACACATGACACTAAAGGACCAATCACTGGATTTAGGCAAGGGTCAACAGCTCTAAACCCTATGCAGGCTGGTGCTTCCTATAAGTGTGATCAAATCAGATAAAAGAAAATAATAGTGGGTGGACAGCGACAGTTGAAAACAGCATGCCAATATGGAGCCACCTGGAGCAATATGAACACCTGAGAAGTAAGTACAATTGAGAAGTCTTTCAATGTCAGGTTATTGGTCTGGTCTGGCTCAGGGGATGCAGATGGGGGGGATTAGCACTGAATTGAATACAAAACAAGATGATTTCAATTGCCTTATCGTTGTTGTTTTTTTTCCTGTTTGGGAGAGCAGACAATAACATTGTCAACTCACCAAGGTCAAGAATTAACTACCTTAAGATTAAAAGCTCAGATATTAATGCATCACATGCATACATTTGGCATTTTTGACAATAAAAAGCCCAAGGAGAAAAATCTGTTTGATAACACTAGCAATCCCTACAATTACTGTACAGCTACAGTACAAAATTCTATTTTTATGTAAGTCTCCAATTAGTCCACGAGGTTAGACAAAAAAACAAAAAAAACAACCTCAAATTAATGTTGTGTGTGTGTGTGTGTGTGTGTGTCTGTCTGTCTGTCTCTGACCTGGGCAGTCTCAGCCTGCTCCAGCATCTCCTCAAACTCCTCATAGTCCTCGTCGTCTGGGTCAGCTCCTGACTGACGGGCTGCTCTGGCCATGAAGTATGGAGGCAGCTCTCCGATGGCCGTGCCTGCACCCTTAAAAAACACAGACACACATTAAGGCTAACATTAGCATTGGTTCCCCAACTAGCATCACAAGAGATTAGTCTGAAAATTTAGGGTTGGTAATGTCAGGGAATAGGAAGTTAGATGGGGCCCCAAACCACTCACATAGGTGTGGCCAACTAGGGCTGAATGGCGTGAACCCACATACTGAGATTTTCCAGGATTTCTTTAGTTAAAATCCAGGACTTTAGTTAAAATAAATACAAAAATCTGAAAATATAGGATAACGTGTAGGCGGTTCAACAAGTGGACTGATCATGCAACACACCATGTTCTAATGTGTAATAGCCCTGATGGTTCTACTGTATTTATACAGGTACTTCTGGTTTTGAAAGGAAATCCCAGTTTCCCAGGAAAAAAGTGATTAATTCCCAGGAAAATTTCTAATTCCACGGGAAAATAATCAGCACTGTGGTCAACCACTGATATCAACTAATGAGAACTAGTTTTTGTGTAGGAGTTTTAGCTACTACAAGAGCTACTACAACACTGAGGAATGCTTTAGTGTTGAAGAATGTTGGTGTATGATTGTGTTCTGCTTTTAAAAAGGTACTATATGTAGTTGTATGCTTTTAACAGATAGTGATAACATTTCTGGTGATTGCATGGTGTAATGGCCATGGGAGAATGAAGAAATCGTGGTTCAGATCAGTTTCCTAGCCTTGTAATCACTATGCAATTTCGTCTGCCACTGGGCTGGATTTTCCGGGAAATGTGATGTCTCGATTTACAGCACATATAAAAGTAGGGCAATTTGACTTTACCTCCTCTGTGAACATATGTTGGCATTTGAACAGACACCACAGGACGAGAGACAGCAGCAGTCCAACCGCACTCAGTCATGAATGTAAACAATCTCACGACAGTTTGGCTTTGCGACAATTGATAAATACCACTAGCAAACTCTAGAGCCGCTATAAACTGCATATAGTACCTTTAAAATAATAAGATATTATCAAACAATTCAATCACTGGGTACAATATATGTACAGGAATTTGTGTTGGGAAACATTGGTGCAGAGACAATGAAAATTACCGTTTCATAGCGAATACCGATACACATGGTGCAAGAACTACAGGAACTCACATACAGAGTACATATTCTGTAGCTGTATTATAGAAGGTATTTGTGCTATATTTTTCTGAGTGCGGATCATTGTATTGTCTGTCTTCCTTATGAACAACTACTCACCCACATGCAGGCCTCCAGGCGGACCTTTGACATGATGGACCAGAGGGATATGCTGCCCTCCACCCCTCCACCCTGGGGACAGACAATCTGGTCTGGGTACGGAGGCTCTGGGAAGTCAGTGGAGCTACACTCATACGCCGCCAGGGTCACTGACGCTATGTGAGGACCCTGTTGGAGAAGGACAGAGAGAGAGAGAGATGAGTATTTATTCTGGACTGGAAACCCCATGGAGAAGCTTTACAGTGGAATACACACACACAGGGCTGCATGTAATGTTGCGTGGTGACAACAACATCGGTGTCCGTTACATTACCGTTATAACATTTGTCCTCCACATCTATAATAAACGGCCAAATGAAGAGCCGTTTGAGTATTACAGGGCCACTGTCTGTGTGGTCAAAGAAGTAATTAGAATGTTTCATCTTTTGTGTGAGGTGAAGGGACCTCTTTAGATTATGGCCCTTTTCGACTACAGAACCTTACCGAGGCGTGCCGCACTGTGAAATTGAGCGCAAGGGTTACGAAAATCCTTGTTTCCATAGGCGGCGGCACGGTTACGGATGAGGTTCTCAGAACTTAATTTTGTCTCTTTTCAGGAGGCAATACTAAACTCTGAGCCCCAGGAACCTTCAGGAAGAGCTAGCAGTGCTGTCGATCTTGACTGGTCAAGCAAGATTGGTTGGATGCGACGACACATCCGTAAACATGAGCATCATCAGAGGGCTACTACAACACTGACGTTTTTAAACAACGCAGCGGGAAAACATCATGGAACCTGCAAGTTGGATGAATGAAGAGGTACAGGCCCTTATCAGTGTTTGGGGAGATTATAATTAAGAACAAGATTATCGCTACAACTTCTTCCATTTTGCCGCTGTTTACATGAATAACGTTGCATGAAAAATGACGTAGGTAGCGTAACTGCCGCCTTTTTTTTAATGACACATTTCATACCACTCACGATTCTTTGTGTAGTGGAAAGTACAGTGGAACCGGAAACAAAAGCCGATAAGAACTTAAGACAGGTTCTGAAAAGTCCCAGGTTATGGAACATCCCTGGTAGTCGAGTCGGGCTATGAGAGGAGGAAAGAAAAGATGGCAGCGCTAACGAGTCGGTCACTAAAAAGAACGCAACTGCTGCAATCTGGCAGCATTTCCAGTTCCAACCGAATAATAAGGGATAGGGCTGGGCAATACATGGAGTTTTCTGATATATCGCGATATATGTCAATGAGGATATGAAAATGTGCATATCAAGACAATTTAACATACGTGTTTAATATAATTTTACAACACCATTGCTCTTAAAAATCCACACTAAACGTCCTCTCCCCTTCTCTCTTTTGCTCCAGTTACCTGCATGTCATGACTCCACACACTTGTAGCTCGTGTTGTTCCAAAGACTTATGTGGATATAGAGTATAGAAAAAATATTAAAATATCTTGTATCGAATATCGCCATTGGCTCCAAAAACATCACGATATCACTTTACAGCCATATTGCCCACAAACCTACACATGCAAATGTTTCAAACAAGCATCGAGGAGCTGAGCAGTGGGCGAGACAGTCAGAGAAACACGCAAACCATTGTATCCATTTTAACATGCCACTGCATGGATGGGTACACACACACACACACACACACCCACACCTGAATCATCAAGTCCGTCATGACACGTTGGTATGGCACATCATTTATCAATATAAGGAAGGCTGGTTAGGCTTAGCCACCTGGCTGCAATAACACTAGGCCTACTTGAAACTACTACAACACAGCAACTCCATTATGCCTCCTTTAAGCCATACAGCAAACACTGACAGTAGACAGACAGCACACAATTAGTCAGAGTTGATTAACAGTGTTCTGCCAGAGTAACTCTCTATTCCACTGAGTGGGAAGACATGGTGAGGCCTCTTTAGTTTACACAATACAGGTTTCTTTCATGCCTGGTGGGCCTTCCATGAAGACCTTAACACACGTTTCTTCATGACACGGTGAGTCAGCGCTGACAAGACTAAACTGTGGTTCATTTTCTGAAACAGAATCCTGATCTGCTCATAATATAGGGGATGTATAACGGCCCAGCAGTGACCTTCTTTGTTCACCGGAGTCAACACATACTCCTGTATATCAGTGTGGGAAACCAGACGTTTTTCCTCACTTGCCACAGTGGGAGGTATATTCCAATGTCTACCCATCAATCTCACCATTTTATTACTTTGTTTTTTTTGTTTTTTTAAACAAATGAGATCAATGGCAAAATCAAACAAAGAAACAGGTTTTTTTAAAACGACAGTCAACATGCTCAAGTGTCCAGCAACCTAATCCACCACTCACATGCTCATACATACACCATCACAGCATCATGATTAATCATAAGATCATGCTTGTGAGTGAACCCTCCCTTCCAATAGAAGAATGATCTCACCCTCTCTCTATGGGGCTATCTATTAATGCTTCAGGCTTGAGATAAATCCATAGTATAACTCTTCAGGGGGGACATGTGGTTTCTGGGCCTTCAGAATCAATTAGGGGAGTTTCCTGACCACTGCTGACCTCAACTCTGATTGGGCTGAAATGGTAGATTCTAGTGAAAGAGAAATGAAAATCCTTTCCATCAGGAAATAACTTCTGCATGAGTTGAGGGGTTAAATCATGGGGAATACAATGGAAATAAGTCTACTTTATTGTGAAAATCCTTGACGATTTAATTTATGCACAAACTGTTTTTTTTTAAAAGGGGTTAAGTAAATAAAATAAAATAAAATAAAATAAAAGGCATCCCTTAAAAATAATAATAAAAGAAGACAACCAAGCCTGATCATGCTAACCTCATCTTTGGTCACTCCACCCGCTGCTAAAACAGTGTAACTTTGCTTAAGCAATACGCCACAAGAACCTATGTTTATAGCGATTTTACAACAGCTAATACTGTAGATGTTCTTTGGCATAAACGCC
Organism: Polymixia japonica; assembly: GCA_900302305.1. Lineage (NCBI taxonomy): Eukaryota > Metazoa > Chordata > Actinopteri > Polymixiiformes > Polymixiidae > Polymixia > Polymixia japonica. The sequence continues at coordinate 35,417 of OMKK01067717.1, forward strand.
AATGCGATAGAAAGAGAACACTTAAGTTCATACATTTTTCAATGTTGAATCAATAATTAAATGCCACATCTTTGCAAGTCATACAAATCTTGAAAAGTAACTAAACAATGTGTCTGTTAAACAATACTTTTGTAGCAGTACGAGTGGTGATTTTTGGTTAGCACATTCATATTTTAATTAAAAGTTAAGTGGTCAGAGGTGTACATTTATGTTAGTGCTGCAATTTACTTTGAGCCAAAACTAGAAGAGACAAGTGCGCTACACAAAACCAGAACTAAGCCCTTACCACCACCACTACTGCAAAACAATTACCAAAGGAAACATCATCAGAGGTTACGTTGGAAGTCAGAAGCCACTGCTGGGTTGCGGGAAGACTGATATTCATAACATTCTATAGAAACAGAAAACGTTTTATGACTGAACACCTATCATTTGTATGAAGCCACCAACTGCATTGTGGTGCCGTAGAATTTTCACGTCTCTGTGATGTGAAATAAAGTAGGGCAATAGGTTAACAACATGAAAAAAAGATTTTCCTGATAAGCCTCTGATGCCCATAAAAACAGTTTGGGTTGGCAAGAATTTTTCACATCAAAAGGGACAGGCTATTTCTGAAGAAAAAAAAAAAATACATGTGTGTATATATATAGTTTTAAGGGAGGTGAGGTTGTTCCATATGGGGGAGATGATGATGCCATGTTGATGGAAAGAAACCTCCCTCCCTCCCTCACACAGAGTGGGGAGCTGTGGGGAAAGGGAATGAGGTCACACCTACTCAAGGGGCAAGATGACTCGCCCTGAAGCAAGCAGGCGCACGCACACGCACACGCACACGCACACAGGCACACACATCTGGCTTTACCAGTGGGGTTGGACACAGGATGGAAACCAACGGGAGGCTACAACTACTAGACGGTAAGCATCAACAGAAGGAGTAGGTAGCTATTTAAAAAATGTTGTGAAAATGGAAATAGCCGACTCAGCTGGCCCACATCTATGCATGTTCTACACAACAAAAGCCACATCATCACTAAATTGGGTACTAGTGCAGAATTGCTTCCCTATCTTTCCCCTGTGCTACAGTAAATCCTCAGCACCACCACAACCAAGACAAATGTCACAAAGCAATCATTGTGACTCAGCCGTTGAGTCATTGCGTGATTGTTTTTCAGGACCAAATGTCACAAAATGTTCATTTCAGGCCAAAGCCATGTCCATGTGGGTGACAAATGGAAGGATTTGAAGTTATTCCAATTGCCTTGTATGACTACAAGTCATCATAACATAATGGACAAGGAGCATGGTGCCATCCACTGGCAACTGTTGGAATATATACACTGCAGAGATACTTTCCTAAACATTGAATGAACTAGAAAATAAAGAAATGTTATTTAAAAAGGTGAAATGTGTAGCATATTCTACCCACTAGAGGGTGCTTGTGTTCACTTGTTCAACTGTAAACACTGAACATACTTTTATCACTAGGCAAAAATAAGGCCTCACAGCCATGACCTGACATGCCCAAGTGATTCTGAAGCTTGATTTAACAAACTTTTTCCTTATTTCTATATTTCAGATGTAAATGGCCACTAACTGCTTTTGCTGGGTACAGCTAATGCTATCACTCTCTCTTCATGCCCGTTTACAATCTGTTCACAGCAGAGACAGCTAAATATGTACGTGGCCTGACATGCCTAACTTCATGACAAATATGGATGTTTAGGTTGGGTTCACCAAAGATCTAAAACCATGTGAATGGAAAGCTTTGGGTTGGCTGGACCCTGCTGGTGTTTTTTTCATGCTGTATTCATATTTTTTCTTGGCTCCACCTCTATGCATGTATCTATGGAGTGTTCTCTCACCAGATAGAGTAGGAAGGTGTGCAGACCAGTCCCAAGGCCAACTGAGGACAGGATTCCCAGGCCTACCCAGTAGGCACACCAAAAGAACAACTTCTCCAGGTACTGGACATACTGCAAGGGACAAAGTACAGATGTATAGAGGAAAGGGTTATTATCCTTTTAAGATTGGAGTTCATATTAATATCGAAAAAAATGCATTTCGGTTCATTTTTATTTCCTGAAAAATGTCCAAGCTTTTGTATATACTGACAGAAGACCATTTTTAGATTATCATAACTTAATGTTATGATATGGGCCCATTCATTATTGGGGGAATTTCTCTCTCTGTTGTTTTCATATTATGACAATGGTGAACAGACTGAAATTGAATTGATTCATAGAATTTTAGTCAAGCACAGTCACTTTGACATAAAGGGGTAGAAGGGACAGAGCACAGAGTTCTGACTTTAAATTATAGTCCATCACTATAGATATGAAAGATCTTACACAAATTGTATTCTATAATTCAGTTTGCAGCGCTGTGAATTGTGATACAAAAAGGCAAATCATAAAGATGTTGCCTTAACAGTCTGCCTACTGACCTCATCATCAATAGCTGATTTCAATACTTGAAAATAGTACAGAACACATTATCTCCAGATATGTGTTAGGAACGTCACTTATCTGAATAAAAAGTGACTTATCTTTAACCTTTAGACATCCTCAGAGAGAAGGAGCAGTGACGTTGAATATTAACATCACAAAGAAAAACAAATGAATCACAGAGGAGATGGTCAAGAGTTCTTACTTTCTGGTGTGACCCCTCAGTGGAGTAGGCAATGAAGAACAAAGAACAAAGAACCAAGAATAAAAACACTGTGCCTCGTCGTTGCCACAACCTGGACAGGAAGTCATGGGAAACAAAGAAGCCAATTAGACACCAAATCCTGTTTTAGAAAACAAGCCACACTGAAAAAATACAACAGCCGCCATGTAATATAACGTTAATTCATCATCTTGCCACATGAGTGAACTTTTGTCCAGAGCAAAAACTTCCCCACCCAACTCTACGAAAATAAAAATCTACAGGGGATACCAGTTCACGAGTCAGTACCAATTGTGTGACAGGGTTTACATGTGACAAAGTTCACAAGCCAAGCCAACCCCAGCTCACAGAGGTACTGTAACAACCTAAAAAAAAAAAAGCATTCAATGTCTTACTTTAACGTCAATTCCTTTAGCTTGATGAGGGTCTCCAAGAGGAAGTAGTGTAATGTGGTCATAGGCCTCCTCCACAACACCAGAGACAGACGATCTTCCTTATCCTTTTGCCTCCTCTCTCTGACCAATGAGTCTGGAGGACATACACAATTGCCATCACCCTGAACTCTGTAACACTTGTACTTACATCAAACTACATACTAAATACATGTGATAGCATCAACTCCGTGTCTGGCTTTGCCTATTTAATTCCATGCTGTGTTTAAGGGCAAACAGTTCCATGGTAAAGAAAGAAAGAAAGAAAGAAAGAAAGAAAGAAAGGATCGAATTGTGTGCATTAATTTGATGACTTTCTGTGTACATCTAACCTTGTGTAGTGTAGTGTAGTGTAGTTATGTCTTATTGATCCAAGTGATAATAATGCCTAAGCATGTCTTGCAAATATGAGAAACGAATGTGACTTTTTCAAGCAATCTGAAAACTTTACGTATGTCAAAACTAACCTGTAGAACTGCCATTCTGTTTGTCTTTAGCTCCCAGGCGTTTCTGAGGTTGTTCACAGCTTGCTCCATTGGCTGCCATGTCAATCACTATTTAGTAGGCCAGGGGGGTCTAAGGACAAAAGACAGAATAATACATATAGACTTCTGCGTACTGATTATCGACCTTTTCCTATCGTTTCACTTTCCAAAGAACAGAAAAATGTGGCAATCATTGTGCAAAACAGGTCAATGATGAAATCCTTATCGGCTTGTAAGCGATGAAATGTCAATGCGACCCAGTGGCTAGCAAAGGCATGCTAGTTAAAAAGGTGCATAGTAAAAGGATTAAAGCATTAAGTGCGGACGAAAATATTAAATAGCATGTTATGGCCACACCGTAGGCAGTTTACTGATCTTTAAACTGAAGGTCATTCATCTGTTACAAAATGATGATGATGATGATGATGATGATGTCAAATGCGTGTGCATCATCATCTTCCACATGCTAACCGGTTAGCTTCGTCAATGTGCTAACGGCTAAGCCAAGTAGGCTGACAGGGAATAAAGTAAAATGAAGGGTTAAAATTCAATAACGAACGGGTCATACTAGTTGAAAGGTGTAAAACATTGTTCCCAATCACCGAGCTGTTACAATTACGATGAAAACACGGGATACATTCGGGGAAAATAGAGAGATGTTAAGTTGAAATGAAATGACAGTCATACCTCTTTCCTGTCCTGTTCACCCGGAAATCAACTTTGTATTTCTCATTCCCTCTAAAATAAAACTCCTGCTGCTGTTACGACATGCACATTTGCATCTGGATTGCTCACTATTTTATCATCGATGCCATTCGGTGAAACGTGTATTCATTCAGGCGTGAAAGACAATGACAACAGAGTTAAAATTTTTATTTCCTCCTAATCATCGTGGGCAGAATGATATACGGTCACATCAACCATTAACAAGCTGCTTTTATTTTGAAATGTACATGAAAGGGTAGCTCCAGAAGTAATTTTCTGTGGTCCAATCGGGGGTTGCCAAATTTGCCAAAACACGTAACCGTTGCCATACCGCAGTATACCGCAATATAAAACCTTCAATTACAAATTAATACAGTAAGTGTAAATTATATACGTGTTGTTATAACAGCATAAAAATAGAGTGGAAGCGTAAACATGTAACAGCGGCATTGGGCTAATTGGAACATTCATTATGACGCGGCACTTAAGTAAATTCAAGTTATAAAGTGAGAGGACGAGTGTATATGTACTCTGAGGAAAAATACAAATAGCCTGTTTCATTGATTTATTAAAATAACTTTTAGAGAATGTTGAAAAAACAACAAATAAAGCCAGAGTAAGCAGGTTTGACCAAGAAAATTATCTTTCAAACTCAAAATGTTCTGTTCTAACATTACACTTTGAAAAAAAAAATATATATATATATACACACGTGCTGCCTTGACAAAACATTAACATTAATATTTAATCTTTCAATAAAACAGATTTTCCATAGAAGGAAAAGATCATGCTGACAAGTACACAATAGGATTTTTTCATTTCAATGCAATTCAAAATTACTAGTACAGACATTTGCTATGATGTCTTTTAAACCTCAAACTGCACAAAAGTGTTAGTTGGATTCATCAGAGTCAAATATTGACCAAGGAGATGCTTTGAGTCATTGAGATCCGGACTTGACCATCAGCGTGCGTCCTTTGTGTAGAAGTGCTCTCAATTAATCAATTTTGCTAATGATTTGGTGCAGTATGAAATATGGATAGCCACATCAAGGACACAAAGAATTAAAAGAAACTAACCGCTGACAAAGTTTGATGGTTGCCCCACTGCCATAACTAACAGGTTTCTATCTAAACCTCTCAAATAGGGAAATGTTGCCAAAGTAAAAATCCACCTTTGGCCAAAGGAAACATTACAGCTTATAAGGTCTCGGGCATATCTACGAAAAGGAACCATAGGCAGTGGTATAGCAGATGGCTTGTTCTATTCCTGGACAGTAATCCTAGCAGGCAGTGATCCAGAAGTCCTCTCACTGTGTTGTGACCAGTGACCAAACTCACTCGTCATAGTGAAGTGAAGACAGGAACTTATCCACATCCAAATCATCAGGGAAGCAATCTAAAAGTTGCTTCTGTTTCTGAAGAATTAGAAGCATGAGTCAGGATTACATGACAAAAAAAACCCCCCAACTTATTCTACTCAACTGATCGATTAAACATGCCTTTTTTTAATCCATCCCACTTTGGAATGTAATGTTGGGAAGTATGTAATTAGTAAAATTCTACATGGTGTATATGCAAAAAAATGAAGTATGCATGGATACATATAGAAGGCTGGCTAAACAACTACCCAACGCAGGGCAACAGAACCATCCTCATTAATTATACTAGTTTATGCAGTTAAGCATCCACAAAATGGTATATTTATGATGTGTTTACCTTTTCTTTCTTTTTGCTGCTTGATGAACGTTTCAACTCTTTCTTGGCTGGGGGACTGGAAGGGGTGGCAGGCTGCTTGCGCTTCTTGGAGTGCTTAGAGGTTGTGGGAGTTTTTTCCCCTACGCCTTCCTGGCGCAAGCTGTCCTTTAGGGGAGTGCCTGTCCTGGCGATAGCGGCGCGCGACAGGATCATGAGCGTATGAGCGGCCATGTTGATGCTATTTTCACTGCCGGCCTCACTGGCAGGGCTGCAGGTGGGGAGCTCCGGGGTGGTAGGGGGTATCAGGTGCCTGGGTGTTCCCTCTCCGTCTCTAACCTGCCGCTGGCGGGCAGGGGTCCTGGGGCAGTCAATGGAGTCTTCCTGGTTACGACCGGGCCTGGGGGTCCGGGGAAGGTCTGAAGAGCCCACACCTGGCCTCTTGGCTGGGGTGGAAGGAGGGTTAAGTCCCTGAATGTCCTGGAGCATCTCAGCCGCCTGTTTGGCGAGAGAGCTGGTCTTAGAAGGGGTCTTACCGGACTTGGACTGGGGGTTAGGGGTTGGAGGGCTGACAGGTGGGGGACTGAACGCTCTGGGTGCTGAGGAGGACGCTGGCTGCTGCTGCTCTCGCCTGTTCCCCTCCACCTCGTTCTCCTTGTTAGCCGTCACATTAGGCGACTCCTGGGAGGAGGTCCTCTTCTCTGGACGTCCCTCGCGACACTTAACAGGAGCTTTCTCTGCAGGTTCTTTCCTGCTGCCCTCCTCTTTCTCCTTCCTGCTCCCGGATTTCAGGGTAGGGTCAGAAGACAACGACCTAGAACTATTAGAATCCTTCGATTTTGCTTGATCACCATCATCATCATCATTATTATTATTGTGCTTCCTCTCTGTAGATTTTGATCTCCTTCCTGATTCTGACTTCTTCAAGGACTCAGGCTGCGAGGTGTCAACTCTACTGTCATTTTCACAATCAGATATTTCATTTTGGATTTTATGGTCCTGTTTGCGAGGTGTCTTTCTTAAAATTTCTTTCTGCTGCTGTTGTGGAGGCAAGGGTTTCTCTGCCTCTTTTGCCAACCCTGACCCAACCTCAGCATTGTCGGTGCATCTGATAGTCTCTATCCTCCTTTTGGGCTTGTTGCCCCCCAGGATAGCAGGCTTTGTTCGGGGGAGCAATTGGGGATCGTCACCCTTGGGAGGCTGGACAGGAAGTGATACAGGAGCGTTTGCAGCTGGTGGTGTGGTGGTTGCAGTCGTTTTAGTGGTATGCAGTGGTCGTGCCTCTTCAGAAGACTCAAAGCAGAGGATTCTCCTGTGACTGGGACTACTGCCTGCTGGTGCCTTCTGCAGGCTGGGGTTTTCAGATGACATGGGTTGGGCCACCTTATTGGCCAAATTTTGTTCAGTTGTTCCTGTTATTCATAGAATTAAGGACATTAAGATACTTAACTTCAACAATAATCAACAAAAGTGAACAATTCAGAAGGGTAAAATTGAAGACCCACTGCAGTGACTGAAAATAACTTACTTGAGACCGGGGACTGTTTTAGGGCCACTATGGTGGGTTTGGGTTTGACTGTTTCTGTTTGTTGCACTGGTAATGGTCTCTGTATGGCAACAAGCTAAAAAAATGTTAATATGCATTGTATGTAATATGCAAAAAAGTGAGGTTCAAATAACCTATTTCTGTTTAATCCATTTCTGCACTGCAAATATTAAAAGGTTTGTTACCTGATTGGAGACCATCTGGAACTTCCCAACAGTATTTTGACCCATAACTGATACGGGAAGCATCATGGGCTGAACAGGTGACTGTAAGATAAGTGTTGATCCTGAAAGTACATAAAATAACAGCACACAACATTAATCCCTTAAAAGCAAATTAGTCTTTTTGCTATGCTTAATAGGAAGGTCAGATCACTTGGTTAGCCAACAGAACAGAACAGCAGATAATCGAACGAACAACTGACAACTAGAATAATCGTGGTCATATCAATGATTAGATTAGATTAGTATTTGATGAGGCAGTTAGAGTGTTCAATGTTCAATCAATGTTCTTTATAAAGAAAATTATAAACACCTTTTATTGTCTAGGTATATTAATCAGGATACCTATGTCTAGAAAATGACCCGTAGAACAGCCTTTATAATTTAAGAATCTCTTACCTGTGGGGTAGCCCTGAGAGCGCGGTGGTGTGGCCAGAGCATATTGGCTGGGTGGCAAAGGCTGTCCCTGGGAGATACCAGCAGGAACTAACACCTGCCTGGCCTGGGGATCTGTAGCCGAGGTGTCTGACACAAGGAAGTAGTTGGCAGTGGCCCCTGGGAGGCCAGGGTTAGTGGTATCCAAAGGTAGTTGAATAATGTAGCTGGGTTGAGCCGATGATGTCCCAGCTAACGAAGATGTGACAACCATGCCAGCTTTCCCACTGAGAGGGTTAGCCTCCGATGCTGTGGGCTGGATGACCTCAGAGCTCTGTAAGCTGTTTACTGCCTGAGCGATCTCATCTTGGTTGAGCTGTGGTGTACCTGGGAGGCCCCCATGGGCCTTGGCAGGTGACTTAGCTGGGGAAGATAGGAAAATGGTAGGTATTTTGTCACCGGAGATGCTGGAAATTGCCCGATTTAAGACCTTGTCACTTGAAGAAGGCTCATCCTGCTCGTCGCTTATGATGATCTTTAGGGAAACTATATTACTGGGATCGACCGCGCCCTTGCTCTGGGTGTCTGGGTTGACGGTCGGTGGGTTATGTGTAGCCATGACTGGTGCAGCAGATGTGGATGAGACTGACTGGGCAGAAGTTACTGAGGGAGCATCCGTCAGTTGAGGATTTCCCCGACTACTTGGAACTGCCGTTTTCACATGAGGTAGGTTAGCAGTCTGCACAGGAGTTTTACTTGATTCATCTGGCACACGTGAGGCAAAACTAGAGGGAGAAGAAGAAGCTGGAGGGGGGACTGAAGCCGATTGTGATTTATTCTCAGCTTGGGCATTTGTCTTTTCAACAGCACCAGGTGCTCGTTTATCCTCCTGTATTTGGGTGACATTAGAAGCAGATGCAGTTTCCAGTGCAGCAGATCCAGCACTGCTGCTTGTTGAGAGTATTGTGGTTAATGCACTAAGGGCAGTGGAGGTGGTGGCGCTGTCCATTCTGGCTGGCTTGAACACCCCCCGAGAGGCTGTGCTGTCTGAAGGAGGGAGAGGAGGAAGGGTATTCAAAGGTTCATCCACATCCATTGGTGCTGCAACGTCACTGACATTAAAGGGGGAACCTTTTTCTACTCTGTTAGAGTCCACTTCAGCAGCTGTGGAGATATCTGGTTGCTTCTCATGACTGATTAACAGTCTGGCCGTGCTGTTCTCAATTCTTGACCTTCGGCCGTTGGGGCCAAGAACTGTTTTCTTTGAAGAGCTGGGGACAGCAGACTTCCTGGTTGTCCTCGTCTTAGGCTCTTGACCAGTCCTCTCCTTCGCTGGTAGCGGTGTTGCATCTTGAGCACTCGTGACATCTCTCAGTGTACTGCCTGCACAAGGACGTGGAAGAAAGATTCAATGATCATCTCTTGTACTCGCACATCGAATGGGTTTCGCTTCCATGATCTTTATTTTAATTGGTGCGACCTGAAGGAAGCTTGCCTTGTTCTGTGTGAAATGCTAGATAATGATTAATGGCGTATGCGTCTTAAAGGAGCCCCAATTACTTAAATAAGAGAGGAATACCTGGATCTTCATTCTGAAAGGGCTTGTCAGTAGATAGAGGGACAGCCACATCACTCTCCTCAGGTATACTGCCAATGTCCCCACCTCCCGGTTCAACCTCATTTATCCTGGTTCTATCTGCAAGCAGGTTACAAAAGAGGGTCTAATAACGGCATAGCCAGCCAGTCTTGTTTGATATTATAGTTCAAGAGGGTAGTATGACCTGGGCGGGGATACCAGTTTGCAAATAATGTAATGCGGCCAATATGTTGGCTGTGTCAGCTGTGACTGGTGTACTTTTGTGGGGACAGACGTACAGACAAATCCTATTCTAGATGGCTATGCTGTAAAAATAGACTACTACTTTTTTCTATTTAAAAAATGTCTTTCAGTTAAGCGATAAGCGAAAAACACCCCAGAGATGGGCTAAACAGCACAAAGAAAACAAGGGCAGGGTAGAACATGCTTACTGTAATCAAAGAGGTCAAAGAGAGCCTGGAAGGCAGGGTCAGACTCGGTTTGCTCCAATATGTCGTGGATGGCATCATCACTCATATGGATTTCTCCCTGTATGGGAGGATATTAGAGTAGCGGACATGTAATGACAATTATTTAACCAATACTTTGAAAGCGATCAAGACAAAGTAAAGAAAAAAAATGGTTAAGTGAAATCAGAGTGAAATCAACATCTGCAATAACTGTCAACTTCCCCCCTCCCCCTCTTTGGTGGGTGAGGTTTACTAATCTAGTTTCTATAAGAAAATATCCTTTTAGTGTTTCACAGTTTCAACAATACTGAGGCTTTGATTGGTGCACGCTGTGACTTGTGCTCCAACATCATTGGTCCTCTCTTTCGCCAGTGTCAAGGCGCACACACGTTGTAAATAGAAAACTGTGATAGGCTGATAGACGTGAAGGGGCATGCATTATTGATAATGCATACCAAAAAAAGAAAATAACATGGAATGTTGTTAGCACAAAAATATCACAGGAAGCCTAAACTGTAACGTTGAAGAAGAGGATGAAACACAAAAACAAATAGAATTGTTAGTGACTGAGGGGGCAAAGGAAAAACCCACAAACCATTTAATGAATTGGTGAGCAGGTCTGCTTGTGTTTGACAAAGAAAGCAACATATTTTTTGTCAAGATTGTTTGGATCTTAATGTGTAGTCTTAAATTCTGAAGAGGGGTTTACAGATGAGTGCTCTGATGACATTTGATCGCTCACTCACCCACACAACCGCATACACAGAATTTGATCAACTCTGAAATCCAAAGCGCTAATTTAAAAGCCCGGGCCACGAGTATAATTACTTTATACTTAGTATAATTGTTTGGATTGATCTAATATTTGCCTGGGTCCATTTTAATTTGGTTCACAAGAAATATGGTAGTACAAAAAGAAAAACAAAAGAATACGGTTCAGTTCAAATAAAGTGGCTCATCAAACAGAGCATATCGGTAGGTATGATGGTATAGTATAGTAGTTACTTGTATATAATAGTTAGTTTGTCAGCACCTGTAATCCCAGGATTTCATCTATAGACTGGTCTGGTTCCACTGAACTGCATGACGCCTTTGATGTTGGAGGGGTTGGATCACTGTTGGAAATAACACAGAGAAGAAAGCCTTATAGCCATATTGTTATCCATTTACAGTCGTGCTACAACTGTGTGTCACAGGCATGAACAAAAACAGCCATCTATCCCAAAAACTCAAAACAGAAGCAATGAGGGAATCAAGATATACAACTCAACACAATAGCAACAGCTGTTTATTTACCTTGCAAGGATTTTGTTGATGTTTTCGGCAAGCTTCTCTTGTAACAACCTGTCACCCAATATCTTCTCGCGGGCATTTTGTATCACCAGTTGCTGTGGAGACCAAAGTATATTTATCTTCCATCTCTTTTCTTTAAAAAGCATGGCCCTTCCAGATACAGATACAACCTACCACTAGGGACACCAATTTAAAATCAGTGGTACTGCAGAATATCCCAACACCCCAATTTCTCAGTTAATTCTCTGTGACTTAAGGCTAAAGCTCAACTTCACATTTACTGTCTATTCCGAAATTACTCTGTTTAGTGAAAGTCACATTTCGAGACTGACCCATTCCAACAATATTCACACCAAAGTATTGAGACAACAGCGCTAGAGGCAAGTTGATTGGATGGCCACTCACAGGGAAGTTCTCGTCAACGACCTCTTCAGGCTGGGGCTCTGCAGCCAGGCTACTAACCGTCATGGTGGATCTCCCTGTACCACCGGCCCCACTCAGACCACTGCCTCTCCTCCTGGGGGAGTCCCTGGGAACAACAGAACAGATTAGAGTACAAGGTAGAGCACAGCTAATATAATGGTGCACTGACATCAGATGATAATGGCCTTTCACAGATATACTGGTATCTATGTTTGTACAGCCCATAACATTGACAAGAGCAGTACAAAATATAATGTTACTTTAGATTACAGCCCTATTCTGAACACTGCAGAGAAGACAAACTACACAAAACATGTACTGAGAATTTAAAGTAGGTGAAATGTATTTGCTACCAAGTAACCTAGAGTTTGGTGTTTTTGCAAAACTGTGGGTCCTGTGTTCTCTAAATAATGTGTTTATTAATAACAATCATGACAATACCAATAATAGTAATACATTTTATCATCTTACCATTTCCGTCTCCCTGGGGACATTGGACCTGACATTAGTCTATGCTCTGGAACTAGTATGTGCACCGGCAAATCTCCTGTAATGCAATAATAAACAAAATCCCAATAACACACAAAGAAGTCCTAATGTTCAATGTTTATCAGGGTAGTTTATCAAAACAAACACATTTTTAGCCTTGCAACCTGCACTACAGCTACAAACGTGTGACCAAAACGTGGACCGGTTTAGCACTGAAACAACCCCAAAGCACCGCTACATACAGCACCAATAAGAGAGAAAACACTGCATTTACAACACTTACTTGACATGCTGACTAATGGGCCTCCTTCTTGGACCTGAAAGTGTGTGGAGCTGACAGGAGTGGAGTGGCCCAGCATGTTGTGGGAGGTGTGCATGGGGCTGACGATGGGACCTGCCTCAGAAGCTGAGGAGCAGAGAACACTACCGGTGGGGGACAGGGTCAAGGTCCGCTGGTGTCTGATGTTTGCCACTCCAACCCGGGAACGCACTGTAAAGAACAGAGGCTTACTTTTTAAACTCTGTGTATAAACTATATGTAAATGCTTATATCTGACATAATATCTGCTAGCTCAATAATGTGGACAGAAAACAACATCTTAGTGAGTGGGGCAACAAAATCTCTTCTCTTGCTGGAAAAAAACAAAACAATAACAGACTTACTTCTTTGAGACGCCAAAACACCTGGAGAGTTCTGCAATGATCTAAAGAAGGATAAATCACATCAAAAATGCTGTAACAGTTCCTACAAATATACACTATAAAAAGATCCCACAGATTTCCTAAAAACGTCACGCCATGACAAAAGAGATTATTGACAAGTTCAACCATAACCATAACCATAAAATGTGACAATCATTTGGGTTTTAAAACTTGGGACGGCTCTTACTTGATTTGGTTGAGTGTAAAATCCAGCTTTTTCCACAGCGAGGTCATAATGACAGGTACCTCATGACTGGTCTCTGTTGAGAGAAGAAACAAGAGCACACAAATGCCATAACATTATAAATTAGGTTGTGTTGTAAAGTGTTAATTTACTAATAGAGACAATGGCAGATTACCTCACCTTTTGTTTTGGCAGCCACATATTCATTCAAGATGGTTGTCAGGCTCTTCCCAAACAGAGACTGCAATGACATTTCAGAAGTATGAAAAAAAACAACTTTCTAAATCTTCATAGATGCAAGGGTTTTATAAGACGGGATATGATACACTTATGTTAGTGACATTCATTCTGGGCTATATGTTGTTTGTTAACAAAACAACAAACTTACAAATACACATGCAGGAATAGCTCCATCTTCTGTACTGTGTTCAGCATACTCTTTCAAATTGGGGCTCTCATGAATGAATGATTGACTGGTGGAGGACAATCCCTCCTCTTGTAGGTACCCTGGAAGGACATTACCAGCAGGTTAGCTGGGAAAGATGGCAAAGCCGTGCCAAGACGCTGAACTAGCACATCAAATACATTTGAATACCAAAGTATTGTTGTTCCAAACAGGATATTGTGTTAGCTAACGTAATAGGCTAACTTTAGCCGCCCTGATGACAGTGAAGTAACATTGTTTAACATTAGACCTTCGGCTAGACTCACCCAAAACAAGGCGAGCTACGTCCGACGGGAGCAACATGGCCAATTGAAGTTTAATTGAGGCAACAATCACAAATTACATGTGCTGTCAAATAGTAATAGTTCAGAATCCATTAGAAAGCGAATGCAACCAAAAACGGTATTGTGTACACGACGCCATACGAGCACTGCTTACGAGTCGTCAAAAGGCGGGGAAATCAAGCACTTATAACCCGGAAGCTGCACATGAATCAGCTTGGTATGGTAATTGTAGTTCTAAAATGCAAATTGTAGTTCTATGTCTCCTATACATGTTGTTGATCAAATGATACGTGCACGGATAACTTTCTCAGATGATAATATTGTACATGAAAATGAACGTGCTTTAACGCCGTGAGGCCTTTTTCACAAACCGTGATGACGTACAAAGTGATGACGCTTTTTTTTGTAGGCCAACCCGGAAGCTTTTATGTCCACTAGATAAAAAGCCCTTTCAAAGGCATTAAGAGAACAGGGTATCACTAGTATTGAACTGGGGGTGGTGTTGGGTAGATAGTCAGGGAATGAGATGTTTAATATTTTATTTCGTTTCCTTAAAGACACAGGGCTGATTAACATTTTTGGTATTTTATTCCTGTATAGTGTAAAACTGTAATTAACAGCAGAGTCCCAAATAAACACAGAGTCTCTTTTACTGGCTGGGTGTGGCTACACATTTTGACAAATGAAGGCCGGTCTCAATTAGAAGCCGGGTACATTACGCTATGAACGTGCTGTGTCATCACATAGTAAGAACCTGATGGAGACAAACAATCAGATCCAGAGTTGTCTCTGGTAGGTTTCACTGGCATCTCTGCACTTTCTAAAGATTAACCTAAACTAATAAAGAAAGGCTTACCACACAGCTTTTACTGTACAGGCTCTCTCTCTCTCTCTCTCTCTCTCTCTCTCTCTCTCTCTCTCTCTCTCGGAGCGAGAGCAAATGAATGATTCGTACCGATAAT
>OMKK01067717.1:63188-85421 GCA_900302305.1 Polymixia japonica
CTGATCGCTACTGTTGAGTAGAACGTGACTTTGTTTTAACTCTCCCTCTAGTATCTTGTCCTGTTGAAGAAGCTTCCTGCCGAGGACTCGCTATCTCCAGAGGAGTTTGATTCGCTGCTCAAACCTCTGGCGTAAGAAAACCTTTCGTATTACATGGATACATTTGCATATAAAAGAGTTGCTGTTAATAATATCATGCTGTATTCGCAACAACTCAAGACAATTGGATGTTGAACTAGTAGTGGTTTTAAGTTGGGATGTTCTCTGCATATACAGTACATAGTGGTGGTTAATAATGTCTGTGTTGTCTGTACAGGGACCTGTGTTCTCTGAACCGTCAGGACCAGGAGATCTGTGGCACTGTGCTGCTGGGGTTATTACCCTCCATCAGGAGCCTGGGGCGAACCCACCACCTGCCCGATGAAATGAGACACGTACAGGGAGCCTTGCTGCAAGTGGTCTCTGGGTTCTGGTTAGTGCCACGTTATACCTCAACACATACAGGGGTGGTTTGACTGACATGAATCCAGCTCAGGCCTAGAATGATTAGTTTTGCTCAATGGAAACCTCTGTTGCAAGGAACCTCAAGTCAGTGATGGATGGTTACAAAGTCTTAAATGAAATTAAACTGGCATTTGGCTTATGATTACGCTGAATCCATTTCTGCATGACTACTTGTATTTCTAGACTAGTTGTATTTCTCTATATATCTACTCATAATTCTGGTGTTGCTCTACTTTTCTGCGATTCGTAGTCTAACTAACTCAATGTGGTCTGTTGTAGTATCCTGGGCCAAACGGGGAAATGCACAGCGTCTGTGCGGGCTGCTTTAGTGAAATGTCTGGTTGCCTTGCTGGAGGTAAGTTCTTACAGAGGGTCTCTGGCACAAAACAAGAGAATGCTTTTGTTATTGTTACAGTTTATTTCTAATATATCTACCTCCAAATAAATGACACTGGCTCAACAATATACCCCTGTATCCAGTGTTTCAAACTTTTTTTAAACCTGTAAATATCTTGTTGTTATTATGTTTGACTGGACGCAATATATTTATTTTTAATCCAAATATTACCAGCCACCATGACTTTCCCAGCTAAATTGAGTTTTACAATCAAAGTGAGTTCGCACATTATGATTTGACACCTACCAATGGGCCTAGTAGAGTAAACAAATTTACCTGCAACACATCTCCTTCGAAGATAAAACAGAAAAAAATCTCCATCAATGACACTTCTCTATTGCTGCAACTTCTTTGCATATTGTCCCTTATTCGTGATAGTTTACTTTAGTTTAACATCTCTATTAGTATGAGTATATTAAAAAAAAAAATCTTTAACCACTGACATCTCCCCTTCTGTCAGGCTGACCCGTGTTGTAAGTGGGCGGTCCTATGCATAAGAGAGGAGGAGCTTCCGGTGTCAGTCATCCTTCCGTCCTACCTGGCGGACCCCCACCATCACGTCCGCATGCTGACAGCCATTTCTGTGGAGAGGTAGGCATCAGTCGGGGTCCCCATCAACCTACGACTACCAACACTAAATTACTGCAGATTTACATTGATGGAAATGTAAATGATTGTAAATGATAGGAGGATCGGGTATACAGGTAGACACATACATTAGATATAGATAGACTAAGTGTACCATCCATGTCTGATCCTGATTCATTAATTCTCTGTGTTAAGGCTGTTTTTGGAGATGAGACTAGAGCAGCCAGAGAAGAGGAAGATGCTGCCACTCAGACACCAGCAGGCCGCCTTTGAGAACATCTACCTGAAGGCTCAGGAGGGCATGAGGTTCCAGGTAAGATCAGCTCCTACACGCAGCTTTGCCAGAAGCCCGGAAAAGTTTGCTGCATGTCAGTATCCCACTCTCTCCGTCTTTCCACGCGTGCGCACAGAGGAGCAGCTCTTCAGAGGACCTGCACGATCAGACGTTCAACCGCAAGGCCACCCTGCTGAAGAGCGTGTCTGTGGTGCTGTGCTGCAGCCCGGTCTGTGAGAAACAGTCTCTGTTTGCCCTCTTCCAGTCGTGCAAGGAAAACAGTATAGAGGAACAGCTCATCAAAAAGGTAAGCGACACAAAATGCATGTCACCGCTGTTCACTGTTGACAAGACACTCTACACTCTCAGTATGTTCGGAATGTCAATTTTCCAAATTGCATTAATGATATGAAAGGCCGACTGCATCTTCCAAACTAGTTATGATACCCTGATGCTTAAGTGAATGTATGTGTTTGCCTGGAAAACTATCTCTTCCATGACTGCATGGTTTTGAATGCCAGTTATTTGTGCTAGTACAGTTCTCCCTCCCTGTCTTTATTTTGTGCTGTATATAATAAAAGCTAATAGAGAGCGGACTTCTTAGTTCCCTTGAAGAAAACAACTAATAGAATAGAGATGGAGCAGAAAGTACCGGCTTAATTTAAAATAGATGATTATATGCTATTTGTTCTGTTCTTTTGTCCCCAGGTGCTGTGCAGTGTGTCCAGAGCCCTGGGTTACAGGAGTGTGAAAGGTTTTGTCAACTCTCACCTGTACTACCTGGTGGCCGAGTGGCTGGGACAGAGACAGTCTGACAACAGCTACACTCTTCAGGCTTTCCCCTACACCCTGCTCCACCACGACACGCTCAAAGATTTCTACAGGTGAGGGAATACACCTTTGCTTTCACTTGTTGTCATGGTTCCCATCTGAAGCCATTTTGAAATGGCTGTTCATCATCCTTTCCTGTAAGCATTTGGTTTAAGTACTTGGCAGTTTTCCTGCATTCCTCCACGTTTTTTTGATAATCCCCAGTTCTTGAAATGTGTGGGAATTGTGCAATAAGTTTGGAAAATTTGGGGAAAAACTTCTTCAGTCCCACTACATACTGTATATGGCCACAAGCAAAATATTCAATTTTAGTCAAGACAAAAATGGAAAATGTGTAGGAAGAATTACAGCAACACACCAAGATGAACTCTAACTAACTCTAACCCTAAAAAAAAAAAGAAAATCTCACTGGAAGTCTATATTCTGCCAAACTAAGATCTGTCAAGTAATTCCACACCACATTAAGGATTGGAGAGGAAAAAAAGGAGGAGGGTAGATGAATGAACGCTTCAACATTATAGATTAGTATTTCATCCTGGTTGTGCTCTCCTAGCTCTTCCTACCAGGTGCTGATCCCCCACCTGGTTTTCCTGGATGACTTTGAACAGGTGAAGTCTATTGGCAGCCATCTTGGGAAGGACTGGAAAGAGCTGCTTGCCGACTGCTTCCCTAAAATCATGGTCAACATCCTGCCGTACTTCGCCTTGTCTGGTCAGGATGAACAGATGGCCCAAAAGAGAGAGAAGGCCCATAAGGTCTATGACCTACTTAAAAATGACAACTGCCTGGGCAAACAGGTGAGGTTTTTTATATATATTGATTTACATTTATTTTATTTTTTATTTTTTTTGAGCTGAATAAGAGTTCAGAATGTTTTGTTTTTTCAGAGTTTTTTTTGGAGTAGGCGTAAGTTCCATTTTTAAGGGCTTTAGTAATACTTCAGTGTGGCTTTTATCATTCGATCATGCCAGGATGCATGAAGTGGCAAGTCTGGATGCACAAAAATCAGACTTTGCTCACATTGCTATTGGAGCTTCAGAATCAAACAAGGGCATGGTCACGCTCGCATTTCAATTTGAATTCTATCCAGTAGTGTCGTAATCCACCCACATTAGGCAAACAAACACTGTAAAGAGAGAGAGTAGGGAAAAATAAATACAGACACAGATTTAAATGAATACAGCCCCAGGAGGGTTGGGCCTGGTCTTGTAGTGAGGTTTTACATGACATAACATGCTATTTGGTGGAGGCTTTCATCCAAAATGCCTCAAAGTACCATGAGTGCATAAATATTTTGTATGGGTGGCCCCAGAAGAAATTGATCACTGACTCAGGCAGTGTTGGTCACATGATCTACACAGTTGCATGAGACCACGCGCTCAAGTGCGTGTGCACTGGATGTGGAAAATACCATCTTATTTGATTGCCTGAGTGTCTGGAGAAGAACCCTGAAACGCTACATATTTTTAACTGTACTATATGTCTCACCCTTATGCTTGGACATCTATCCACAGCAAATCGACAGCCTGATCCACAGTAACCTGGCAGACATAGTGGTGGAACTGCTGATGACTCTCTATGAAGGGGCCGGAACTGGAGGGGAGAGAGGAGAACTCAAACGCTTTATAGGGTGACAGTAATTAAAAAGTGTAAAACCAAGAATGCGAACACGGTAATAGATACAGTATGATTGTGGCCAGACGATAGAATAGTCTTATAGACTAATAAACGTCCTCCATAGTTTGCTCCTTTACATTTAAATAAAACAAAGATCCACATTCTTAACCTGTACACACCACTGTAAAATATCTAACATCTTTATCTCGTAGAGTCACGTATTTTTGTTGCTTCTTTGTATTTGTCTTTGTATTTTATACAAAATAATGAATAAAGTATCGAGCTATCTTTTTAATATCTAAAAAAAACCGCTATGATTTAACTGGTCTTGGTTAACTGCTCATAGGGAACTGGACCCTGCACCAAACCCACCATACTTCAGCTCTTACGTCATCAAAGCTACATTGGATTACCTCAGCAAGTGTCACGGTAGCAGCCACAAGTCACTGGTAGCCATTCTGTCCAAGACGCCGGTAAGATAACTCATTTATAGCCTCGTGAGTATGTATGACCATTTTCAGTAAAAGCATTATTTTTGTTCGACCTTTTCACCCCATAGAGCTGCTTCTTTGTGTTCCAACTGACGTTTAAGCCCTATAATTGTTGATGTTTGTGTCCCTTATGTCTTGTATGTGAACACCAAGGACCACAATGGAAATAAGTTTTTAACTTTATTGTGTCATCCTTGACAATTTTAAATCAAGAATATGTATTCTTTTGATGCACTGTTGTTGGTATGTTTATAAATTTGTCAAATAAAATTCATTCATTCATTCATTGTTTAGAGGTTCTTTAACCGTAGTTGGGCTTTTGTTTAACATTTAACGGGTGACAGAAAATGCCTGTCTCTGACCGTCTCCACAATTTTGAAAAATACAAAATTTTGTACAAACCAACCATTGCCTTGGACATTGATTAGCATCTAAAAGAAAAGCAAGTTTAGGGTGTCATACTTTCATACCTTTAACACTACTCTCCCTGCCCTGTCTTTGGTTGTAGATTTCCATCCAGAGGATTCTGCTGGCTGTGTGTGAGAAGGCAGCGGAGACGACCAACGGCTACGAGCGCCATCGCATCCTTTTGATGTACCACCTGTTTGTCAGCCTGCTGCTCAGCGAGGTGAAGGACGGTCTGGGGGGAGCTTGGGCCTTCGTCCTGAGAGATATCATCTACACGCTTATACACCACATTAACAGCAGGTTGGTGCACGTATCGCATCATTTTCAAGTTGGTACACACACAGTGAGCGTACCTGCTCCATTAGGCGAATTGATGCATGTGTATATGTACATGCACGTACAGACACGTACACGGACAAATATAGGAAATACAGTCAGTGCTGTCGCTTTTGTAATATTCTAGCATATTTGTGTTTGTCCTTTCCCCAGACCGGGCCAATGTGACGAGGTTTCTAACCGAAGCCTCTCTCTCTGCTGTGACCTGCTGACTGCTGTGTGCCGGGCTGCCCTGCAGTTCTGTGACGACGCTCTAGACTGCCACCTGCACGTCATCACTGGTACCCTCACTGCTCAGGTGACCAGCCGGCCTGCCATCTCACAGCAGGTAAGTAACAGAGTTAGAAACCTGCGAAGGCCTTTTAAATGATTTCAAACCGTCTTTCATGTGTCATTTGTCAGGAGGTTTTTGGGAAGACTATAGTGTTTAATACATTTCAACCCCCCCTCTGAGGACATTCAAAATGGTTTTTTTCACAACTGTTTATTTTTATTTTATTTTTATTTTTTTTCTGTTTTAGAAATTGCTGTCAGCCCCCTGTTAGCAATTGTTAGCAATGGGGTATGAAATCATTCCATTAACTTCCATTGCTGTAATACTAGTTAGAATAAGTGGTAGAATAATTTTAAAGGATTTGTATGCAAAATAACAATATCTAACATTTAAATATAATTTTTAAAGTATATATTCATATTAAGTATATATTTTTAAAGTATATATTCATATATGGTGTTTTCTTAATTCTGTTTCTGCTTTGCCCTGAGTATTGTTTTGTCATCGTCATACTTGTTGTCATCACTATAACAATACTTTCTGGCCTTCTAGGTGCTCGTTCTGTTGCGGTTCCTGGTGATAGAGAACCAGGAGAAGTTGAAGAGCGCTATCTGCAGGTTGGAGCCCTTCCCTGACTGTCCTGAGTTCAAAGAGCTGCGGTCTGTACAGCACACACTCAAATACAGCAATGGGACCTTCACACTGCGACAGGTAACAGCAGCAGACATAGACACAGAATCATACACGACACACACACACGCGCAATCAAAACGTACATAACCCCCTCATGTTGAGCCCCAGTCACACACAATGTGATTAATACACACGCCTTCGCAATGCCACAATATCCTTTGATTGATTATTTGTCCCTTTCCATGACATTTCTGTTAGTAACGTTATATAAACGTATATATGTTATATAAACATATACGATATATACGTATCTATGCTTTGACTACATTTCCCATGATCCCCTTACACAGGAGATAGACCACTTCCTGTCAGTAACCTCCAGTGACTCCTTACCTCTGACCAGGCTGGAAGGGCTGAAGGAGCTGACCAGACAGCTGCACCAAAACAAGGGAGAGATCAGAGAGCTGCTCAAAGACTGCCATGGTATGATAGAGGAGGTGTAGGGATGTAGACCTTTCAATCATTTTAAGTCAATGTTGTTTTCTTGGTGTTAAAGGAATTGGCCTGTGTGTTAAGACCCCAGGTTAATTGTTGACATTGTCTGTGTCGAGATGTAAATCAGCCATGATTTTTGTTCAACTCACCCCCTCTTGTGGTGTACGTGCGTTCTGAAATTGGGCAGTTGACATTGACATCCATTCTATTCCAAACGAGTGTTTAGCAGCTCCCATAGCTGTATCTTTGTACACAAGTAAACGCGTATGAACTGCCGTGGGTAGGTCGTTTTCTCCACTAGCGCCCACAAATGAACAAATCCACAAATTTCGATTCTGTGTTTACACATGCTCATGGACTTAGACGCTTACAGCATTCAGTTGGTAGATACTTATAGCCACTATCTTCGCTCAGGATTCTAACTGCGCGCCTCTCAGTCTCTAAGTCCGTGAGCATCCACAGTGGCGTGTAAACAGAATCAAAACTTGTGGATTTGTTCGTTTGTGGGCATTATTGGAGAAAACTACCTAGCCAGGGCAGTTTGTATGCGCTTACTTGTGTTGGACAAAACAAAGATACAGCTATGTATCTTTGTTTGTTTGTGAGAGGACATGCTAGTAATGTGGTAGCATTTTAGACCCCCTGTATGTGTGGTTTGTTTCTTCTGAATGTTCTCCTCCTCCCTCTCCGTCTCAGTTGACCCATCTGAGAGTGTGCTGGTGAAACTGGTTCTCAGCCTGCTGCAGCTCTGTAAGCTAGCAGCCAACCACCCTGGAGGAGCAGACATCCTAGGTACTATATCTATCACTAGTTGAGATACTATACAGTATGCTGAGTTCTCATGCAGGTCGGGACAGTTTGGAAATGTATGGATTGTTTTTTTTACATTATCTTGGAATGAAGTATGGAAAGAAATTGTGTATTGTAGTCCCGCTGCAATTTCAGATATTGTGATATTTGTGTTGTAAAGAATGATTTTCAGCTATACAGTAGCATGGCCTAGTCCCAGTATCACAATGAACAATGCTTTACAAAATCTCCACTAGCATCTGTGGGCTTCACGAATATGGAACAAACAACACATAATAAATTAACTGTACATGTAATGCCTTTTCAACATTATCTTGGGGTTTCTCTAAAGGGGTATAACTCTATATACCTAGAAAGCCTTCCTTATGGCACTTCTGCGTCACTAGAATATGAAAGTTGAACCTTATTAATCCATGAGGAAATTACAGGAATAAATAAATAACAGTGAAGAGTCTTGGGAAATATTACATAAATATCTTGTGACAGATTTGAACCGACAACAGTGTGCGCCTTCGCCCCCAAAGCCTAAAGGAGGCTCTTAGATAGTGTGTGTGTGTGCGCGCGTGTGCGTGTGTGTGCGTGTGTGTGCGTGCGCGTGCGTGTGTTGTTTTTATTCATTTATTTATTTTCCATCCTTCAGAGGCGGCAGGGAGCTGCCTGGGAGAGCTGGGACCAATAGATTTCTCCACCATCGCTCTGCTCCATGGCAGGAACCCTCTCTATACTCAAGCTGTATCTCTCTTCACCTGCACTGAAGCCCAGTGTCTTTACATCATCCTCAACTACATGAACAATGCCCTCACTCACCATTGGTACAGTAAATACTTAACATCACATGAATAACATTAATATTGATGATAACTATAATTATACAAAGTAGTGTTTTGTTTAGTTTTTACTTAGCAGACCTACCGCTTGAAAATACATTTAACTAAACTAGTTTTAGGGTACTAGCCATTTGTTCAGCATACTTAGCACTTAGAAAGGTAGCATAACCTAAGCAGTAGCTTTTGATAGCTGTTTTTGATCACTGATCAAAGTGAGTTCATAGTGAGATATTTACTAGTACCTTGAATAGAAAGACTTTGACCAGCCCAGGGAATCTGTTACAGAACAGTACAACAGTGTATTCCATTACCACATGTACCACACTCGCACGTCAATGATTGGTTTTCATCATTTTCTTCATTTTGGTGAAATGATAGCATTTATAATACCAAATGGCAGTCAGTCAGTTACAATGATGCACCTTAAAACTGTTTTATCAGAGATTGCTTTCCTTCTTACCTCTGCCTCTAACAAAAGAGCATGTGAGGTTTTTAACTACTGGACATTATAATGAAATGTCACATGTCTCCAGTGATGCAAGTTGTCTCCATATGTTTAGAGAAATATGTGGGTGATGGAACTGACTTTCATTGTGTATTGTCCTGTGATTGTCCACCAGTATTGAGGTAAGGCAGGCAGCAGCTCGGTGTGTCAAAGACATCCTTGCCACTCAGGCTGGAGCTGACTTCTGGGAGCTTCACAAAGACAACAGAGACACTATGCTGGCCTACCTTAACCCATTTAGAGCCCCCAGGAAGAAGGTATCGTGTGCCTGTCAAACTAAATCAAACTCTCCTGTAACATCAATTCCGCATAATGATTTCTATGTTTATTATTTATATGTCTAAACTACAAAACTAAACTAAAAGATTACTAGCAAACAGGTTGTAAGGACATTTTTGGTGTTGTTTTGGGGGAAAAAAAGCTTTGTTCGAGAGTGATTATAAACCAATAGAATGTTTAACTTGGCTTAATACCAATGTGGGCATGCCTGTGTAAATATAGATATATTGTCTGTAGTTGTTCATTTGTTACTGACCTTGAACTCTCTCAGGTGACTGGTGTGAGTGTGGAGGTGAGCTCGGAGGCCAGGGAGAGGCTGGAGAGCCAGGAGCTGTGGATTTCGCAGGCAGGGGGCCACAAGGCATGGCTCAAGACTCTCTGCACCGCCTTGTTGGACAGTGGAGGTGTCGGGACCGAGGCTTTGCTATTATCACGACCACTGTGTCTGGTAGGCAAACAAAAGTTACCTTTGAAACCGCTATCCCAACCATAAGGCTGCTTACACCAGCCATGCCTCAAAAACATCCTGTTGTAAGTAACAGTCACCCAAATACAACTATAGTAGAGTTGAGCCTTCACCGAGACTACAAACACAACACATACTTCCAAACTCCGGCTGTAGCCCCACCTAATCTCTCCGGGTCTCCTCCCAGGTGAGGGCGGACTTCTGTCAGAGACTGCTGCCCCTCATCATCCACTCCATCCTGCTGAGGGACTCTGACGGCTCATGGAGGAAGCTTCTGTCTGCCCACATCCAGGACTTCTTCACGTTTTGTTCCAGAAGTGCCCAGGCCTCCAGCCGCTCTGCCACTCCGCTCACCATGGACTCTGGTGGGTTGAGTTTATAAACAAGATCACGCACGTTACGTACATTATACATGTATTAGTTTGGGATCTATGAATGATTAATGCCCACAAAATGACAATAAGTCAATATGGTGACCCGGCAGTACTTTTTGACCAAGGGGGGCCCACACTAGTCCTTTTAGATGATTTTCTACATATTGTGATTCAGTCGTATAATTTATGATCATGACTTATTCATATTTTCCTCGTGATTTATTGGATTTTTTTTATTTTTTTTACGTGTCATCTAAAATTTCTTCCTCTTCCTGCTTTTTCACGGTCGCCACATTCATCTCATCACACCGCTGTACGTTATCGCTGGTGTGTTGCGATCTAACCATCATAAGTACAATGAGAACACAGCCATGGGATTTTGCAGCTCCCATTCCTTTGTAGTGGGATATTAACTTTTTCTTTCATGTTTTGACAATAAATGATATGTGATGATAATATGTCAGTAAATTACATGACTGTGTTTCCTAAATGATAATGATCTGCTTGATATCGTCTCAGTCATTTGTGATTAGCCGGTATTATTCTTGACAGGAGAGTCTGACGTTGTCAGCCAGGGCCTGTTTGACAAGGCCTCCCTGCGTACCATGCTGGCGGTTATTGACTACCTAAGACACCAGCAGAGACCATTAGAGTCTGATAGGTGTGTATTATTATAATCCTGATCATACGTACAGCTTTTAGATATGCCATCCCAAAAGGAATGTTTGTGGCCCTTTCTTTAATTTCCTCTTTTTAGCTGCTAATTTATTTATGGTTTCTTACTAACACCATTTACTGATATTAATTCATGGTTTTCTGTATATGAAAGTACATATTTTAGGAGTTTGCAGAGTCTGCTTGGACCTGCTTATTGGATTTTCCCCTGTGTCATTGAAATTAATTAAATCAGTGTTAGTTTAGCACTGTGTGTCTGTGTCTGAGGTGCCTTGGCGAGTCTGTATGCGTCGCTTGCTTGGTCCAATTCGTATTTCTTTTTCCACAGTGCATAGTATAGGTGTTTGTACAGTGACATGCAATATGTACAGTGCATTTATTTAATTGAAATCATCTGTTTATTCGTACTCTAGTAACTCCTGTGGCACAGTGTGCCACTCCAACTTCTGGCTGGAGTTAAACTACTTGGAGGTAGCCAGGGCTGCCCAGTCCTGCTCGGCACACTTCACTGCTCTGCTCTACACCGAGATCTACGTTGACAAGATCAAGGCTAACACAGAAGAAAGTTGCAGGTACTCATTTTAAGTTATTGATAATTTCTGCAAAAACAAAATGGCCGAAACTGTGTACCATCGTGTTCCTTTTTTTTTTTTTTTTTACTGATCTATGTCTGCGTATTTAATCTAGAACCAAGTCCAGAGTATCTCGTAGGATCAACTTTGAGGAGAACAGCCAGAACTTCACCATCTCCAGCCTGACTGAGCAGTGTATGGAGGACACTGGGATCAGTCTGCAGGTCGGTTTTTCTTTCAAAGTATTCGCTGTAAGGTTATGGATTAGCACCGTGGTTCTCGTAATCACCAAAGAGCCCTCTTGCTCTTGTGCATTATTGGTTAGTTAGCAAGGAATACTTCAACCCTTTCTTACTGCTCATTTGTTTACTTAGTCCTAACATTGTTACTGGTCTCCCAACATGTTTTGTAGGATTTGCTAATTGAGGTGTACCGGAGCATAGGAGAGCCTGACAGTCTGTATGGCTGTGGAGGGGAGAAGATGACCAGTCCTCTGACCAGGTAACCACTTAGGTGGGGATCAGACTGGAGGCTTTGAAAACACAAGTCTGCTCGCTAGCCAGCACTACGAAGTTGTGTTTTCAAAGCTTCACTAGAAGACCCAGTCAAAACACAATGCTTTGCACATTGAAATTCAACTCCAGTTGTGAATATTCCTCACTTTAACGCCTGTAAGGAGCTCCGGTTATTCTATGACACCATAGAAAGTAGTGGCGTAGAGTGCTCTTATCAGTGTTAATGCAGCCTTATTATCCTACGTGTGTCCCTGAGCTGGGTTTCCCAAAAACGGTACTAAAATAGCACTGTGCTTATTCTCTTTCCACAGTACTGTATATCAATGAAACAAAGATGATCCTGAATAAATTCCTATTATTTCTTGTTTTCCACAGTGTGTAGCAGCCTCCCAGACTCATGTTTTATCATTACTATTTGTAGGATTCGAACTTATGAGCACGAGGCCATGTGGGGCAAGGCCCTGACCTCGTATGACCTTCACTCTACTCTGCCTGAGGTTACAAGACAAGTGGGAATTGTGGAGGTAAGACAAATTCTGAATTGACATAAAAATATGTTTTTTTTTAAATGTGTGATCAAGTTGTAAATAAGTTATTACACATTGTGTATATATCAGTGATATATTAATTACCAAATGTGCTATGCTTTTTTTATGAGGCCTTCTCTCTTTAAGTCTTTTTCCTTTAAATTCATTCAGTCTGTAATACATAACAAATTTCATAGTGAGTTGGTGTAACACAATCCCCAGTGTGTGTAAATGTTATAATGCTAATGTTAGCTTTCCTCCTTGGACCAACCAGGGCTTGCAGAACTTTGGTCTGAGCAGCATCATGGCCACGTACCTCAGGGGTCTGGAGAGTGAGGGGGTGGAGTGGGGGGCGGAGTTGAGAGAGCTCCGTTTTCAGGCCGCATGGAGGAACACCCAGTGGGACTGTGACCTATCAGAGAGGTGAGGAGGTTTGTTTGTCCACTATGTGGAAATAACTTTATTTTGAATAAAGACCAGTGTAATTTACTTACTGGAGCTGTAAACAGACCTACACAGCCTTATTTTGAGACCGGAAATAATACTGCCAGCAAATTCTAGCTATGCAAGTGTAGGTGAGAGGTCAGTACCTGTTGCTCATAGTGGGACTGTGACCTATCAGAAAAGTAAAGGGGAGGGTCATCTGGTTAAATGCAAAACGTCAGGCTTCTGTAGAATGGTTTCTTAACAAAAGAGTAACATATGGTGTACTGATGATGAAACTCTCTCTGTGCCGAATGTCTGTTGATTCAGGAGTGAGAAATCCAACCCTGGCTTCAATGAGTCAGTGTTCTGTGCCCTGCAGGCTTTGAGAGATAAAGATTTCTCCATCTTTGATCAAACTCTGAAATACATCAGGTATAGTATGTATCTCACTATACTGAATATCCCTCACTATGTCATTTAAAATGCAACACAATATAACCATACCATTGACTTTACCCATTTGCCTACCTTGTGCGTGCGTGTGCATGTGTGCGTGTATGTGCGTGTGTGTGTAGGGGTGCAGAGGTAGAAGAGCTGTGCAGAGGGAGCCTAGAGGCCGTGTCATCTCTGTATCCGGCTCTGAAGAACCTCCAGAGCATCAGAGAACTGGAGAGTGTTAGACAGCTGTTCTCCAGGTGATGGCGCCAGTCAAACATCAACAATAGAAAATGCTCAGTCACTCAGTAGAGTCCACAGGAATTATGTTTGATTTGTGGTTCAGAAGCACACAACTGCACATAAGTTCACACATTGCGTGAACTCATGAATATATGTTTATAATTGCAGAAGAACAACGCATAGCCCATGTTGACCTAAAACTCCATCACATCATACATATCCAATAATGTAGTAGACCAAAGAGAACCATATAATATTGTGTAGCAACTTGAATGCATCCCCACCTGGTATCCTAAAATCCCAAATACTGTGCCTCCATGTCTTGGGTTAGTTCTCGAATGGGGATTGTTGAATAAACAGGTCAGCGGCATATTGGCTTCAGGTGATCTTAATTAGGAGAAAGTCTGTGCATGTGAACACACTCTGAGATTATCATTCCAATATTGAGTAAATTTGTTTTTCAACATGTCTTCCTAATTTGTTGCAATTTCCATACTATATACTATAAACAATCTATTTTCAATCTATTTTCTATTCCATATGGCAGACCCTTCTCAGACATCACTCTGGTGGAGGTTTGCAGCCAGTGGCAACAGCACTCCCAGCTGCTGTCTGACAGTGACTTTGCTCTGGTGGAGCCCATTCTGGCTCTCCGCTCTGTGGCCCAACACACCCTGATGTCCAGGGTGGGAGACCCCGACAGCACAAAGTTCCTCAATTCTATGCTCACTGACCACCTCCTGGAGCTCTGCCAGCTGGCACGTAATGCTGGGAATACACAGGTAGGATCTGATTGTGTGTGTGTGTGTGCGTGCATGCGTGCGTGCGTGCATGCTTGCGTGCATAGTGCCAAATGTGGTCTTAACAATACCCCTATGTACTATTAGTACATTTACCCTTTTTGCCAACTTTATGCCCAGCTGGCTGAGCGGGCAGTTTTCCAGATGAAGCAGCACAGTGTTGGTGCTTTCCGGGTGTCTTTCCACGCATCGTCATGGCAACTAGAAGAGGCCCAGGTGTTCTGGGCAAAGGGAGAGCAGGGTCTTGCCCTGGGCCTGCTAAGACAAATGATAAACACCCTGGAGGAACAGGTCAGACACACACACACACAGGCGTGCACAGACACACATTTCAATCCAATTTTGATTAACTTTGTGCAACACATACTTGACATCAGGCATGCCATTTTTAGCAGCAAAATATCCACTTTATTGGGTATATAGCTCTAATGTTATGTATTAAAATTTAGAAACTTTTTTTACATTGAATTGTTGGAACAATACCTAAACTCCATGTCAAGGTACTAACTGTTTAACTCCGTCATGTCCCTGTGTGTTTGCCAGGTGGACATCAACCCCGCCCTGGTCCCGGTCTACACCGAGTGCCTGAGGCTGTGTGGTACCTGGCTGGCTGAGACCTGCCTGGAGAGCCCTGGGCTCATCCTGGACAAGTACCTGGAGAGGGTAGGCAGCAAACTGTATCCTTATTAGTTATTATTTTTGTCATTGATGTTGTTGTTGTCAATAACAGGAGATTATTTTGAGTTTAACAGCAATCATTTTGTGAGACCGGATGTTATATTTTTCCAAATGGTGGATATCTCATTCTGGAAATGAACCTCTTCCGTCATGCCTCGTCAGGCGGTGGAAGTGATCGAGGGCCAAGAGGGGGTCCAGGACTCCAAGCTGCAGAGCCAGCGGACGCGGGCCTTCCTGTCTCTGGCCCGGTTCTCTGACGCCCAGTACCAGAGCATCGACAAGTACATGAATTCCTCCGAGTTTGAGAACAAACAGGCCCTGCTGGAGAAGGCGAAACAAGAAGTGGACTTGATGAGGGAGTGCAAAGTCAGCACCAACAGGTCTGCAACCAAACAAAAGCAAAGCTCATTGGAAAAACTGTTCCGTCCTCCTCCCCATGTCACATTTCACTTAGTTTCAGTCCCTTCAGTCCGTTGAAGAGCATATGTGCTTCTTTGAAAAAAATATTTTACCCCTTACTCCACATGAAAGGGCCCTGTCCAAACTGCAGGCAGCCATCTTGACTGTACCAAAGAAACCAGGGGCGGCCCATTCTAAAAGTATTTTCCTCCTCTCTCTCCCAGGTACACAATTAAGGTGCAAAGAGAACTGCAGCTGGATGAGAAGGCCCTGTCCAACCTGCACGCAGACAGACGGAGGTTCCTGTGTAAAGCGGTGGAGAACTACATCCAGTGTCTGGAGCAAGGAGAGGAGCACGACACCTGGGTGTTCCGCCTGGCTTCGCTCTGGCTGGAGAACGCCGACTTTAAGGACGTCAACGACATGATGAGGGTTGGTCAAACGAAAAAAACAACTAAGCGCGTGTACAAGCGTGAATGAAAAGCGAGCACCCTTACTCACACACGCACGCATGTAGGCTTGAAGTTTTTATTTCACCCATATCAGTATTTTGTGGACCCTGACACGGGCATCAACACACTGTTGTCATGTGTAATTGTCACGTGTATATTAATAATTATGAACTAACTGAAAATGGTCATACCGTTTCTCTCGTTTCACGTTTCAGGGAGGAGTAAGGCGGATTCCATCCTACAAGTTCCTGCCCCTCATGTACCAGCTAGCTGCCCGTATGGGCACCAAGATGGCTGCTGGCGTGGCTGAAGATGTGGGCTTCTACGATGTCCTCAACGATGTAATGACATAATTTTATGCAACAGTAGAATATCAGTGTTGTCCTGTTGAAAACATATTTTCACCCCCCACACATATGAAATTATTTATAATCGGGGGCCCAAGTCAGCCAATGTTTCTTTGTTCCTGTGAAGTCGGTTTTGTTTTTGTCTTTTCTTTTGAAGAAATACAACATTTTTACATGACACCGATGATGGGCATCGCCCCGCAGGGGTGCAGTTTCAGAAAAGTACTCCTGCTACAACGATCTTTTGGTCCTATCTACTTGTTAAAACATTGTTCCATTGTGTCCTCACAGTTGATCTGTCGTTCATCTCTGGAACACCCCCACCACACGCTCTTCATCATCCTGGCTCTGGTTAACGCCAACAAAGATGACAATTTTTCTACGTCTCGACTATCTAAGAGTGCCCCACACCAGGCCTTGCCAATAGACCTGGTAGGCTTGACTAAACAATCCTTAACTTGACTACTATACCACTAATGTGGTATCTTTTTTTAAAGATATTGTGTAATAAGTTTGTTTAATTCATATAGCATATTTTTATAGAGCGTAATATTTGACTTGCAGCAAGCCACATGGTACAAGACATATAACAGAATCTAAGAGAACAGTAAAAGCTTGAGATGTTACTGTATCAGTTATTATGTCTGGATCAACTCTATATACTGTATACTGAATGGGAGACTGATTGTGTGGATGTACAGAATACTTATTTAGGCCCACATTAGCTTTTTGCTAACACTTGCGCTGTATGTTTTAAAAAAAATGTACCCAGAAAATATCCCTGAATATTCTTCCTTTGTCCTTGCTTCCCATTCACTTCTCAATAGAGCACTTCTAGCACTACTGCTATCACTACTATTTTGCAAGAGAAATTGTAGTCAGTGAAACATCCATTTTAAGAACAGAAGAACTTTTTTTTTTTTCCCATACCGTAAGCAATGTTTTAGCAATGTTCGGTGTGCTTTATGCAGGAACGCTCTGATGTAGCCAGGAAGATCATCACTGGGATCAGGAATAAAAGATGTGAGATGATTCGAGGGATTGAGCGTCTATGTGATGCCTACATCACTCTGGCCTACATGGACGCCAGCAGGCACAAAAATGAGAAGAGTAAGTAACCAAAACACAGTGATGTTCACAGTGATATTTATTCACAGGAATACATGAAATTAATCTAATATAATCTAATCTAATCTACATACTCTTACATCAAACCTAGGTTTAATGTACATGGTTGCAGGTTATTCTGAATAGTGCTTTCTTGGGTACCTAGTTAAAGATAGGACACACCCAAATTAGGGCAAAACGGGTAGTTGCATCAGATCTTTTGTATTGGTTATTGCAAATATTGTCAACTACACTAGTATTAAGTTGATTTTACAACATTTGCTGGAATGTTCTTATATATTAAATGCACTAGAATTAATTTAGGAACATACAATGTCACTATTTGATAGTACAGTATTTACATCCATCTCTATTTGTTAAAGGCATAATATGCAGCATTTGTCCTGTTGCCTTGAAAAAATATTAGACATGCTCAATCTTCACTGTGCAGCATTGGCAGTCTGTAGATGTGTATAAGTATCCGCCCCTTGCCCCTCTGCCTCCTCTGCCCATTTTGTTTCTAGGTGGTAACATTTCTAGGTTTCTAGGTGGTAACATTTACTATCGTGATGCAATTGCACCTCCAGCTCCAACCTTAGCTAGAACAAAGTAGAATCTTTGTAACATCACTTTGCTAACTACGTTAGCTAGCTAACAAGCTAGTATACAGTAGACTGTAGTGATAAATATGCTGATAAACAGAATGTGAGGAAAGTCAAGATCTCTACGCAGTGCAAGACTAATTAGATAGCTTTACAGAACATCCACATAAAACAATACTTTATAGTTAATAGGGTTGTTTGCATTATTTATACGTAACACACCCCGTCACTCTCACTTGGCATGGTGCTAGTTTTGTTTATTCGTGAGGGGTAAACCCTCCCCTCATCATGCACAAGCCTTAAACACTGTGCTTTCGTTTTTGGTTTGTTAGTGTAGTTCACCTCACCAACACTAGAGTATCAAACTTATTGATAGCACCTTTAATCTTGACCAGTGTGAAAATGATGCAGAACATCTCATTCCTTAGCCTTACTATTATACAGGAAGTAGTTATATGTTATGGTGTGCATTGTGTCCTCTGGTACCGAGTCATACTGTAGTGTATCCTTTGTCTTCTATTATAGAGGCCATTCCCATTCCTGCCGATCAACCCATCATGCAAATCAAAGACCTAGATGATGTCATCATCCCCACAATGGAGATCAAGGTAAATAATGATAGGGCTCTTCAACGTTCAGCATCCCTGAAAATGTCTATAATCTGAATGAAAAGATTTCACTGCCCCATTGGAATTGCATTGGTTGTACTATATCTTGTTTTACAGAGTAATTGCTCTCCTTAGTTATGGTGTATGACAATGTTTTTCAAAGTCAGGACTCTGAACTTGTGCCTCTGGGATTTTGTCGAGCGGTTCCTGGCTACCATTACTTGGCTTGTCCCCAAGACAAAAATACAATACAAACATTTGCTGAAGCCTGAAAATTGAAACATTGAGAAGCACATAATCACTGAAGAAAGTTAATAGCCTCCTACATACAAAATACCGCTTGTTCATGCTTGTTCATGCTTATTCATGCTTGTTCATGTGTTACTGACATTTTGGTATGTGAAACCTTGTGTTTGATAAATTGGATGTATTAAAAACACACATATCCCAAACTTAAAGCAAGTATTGTTTCCTTGTGCTTCCAGTGAAGCATCTTCTACCTTTTACCTTACTAGTTTGTGTGAACAGTTATTACCATTTCCCGGCACATAATGCATAGCCAAAACAACTTTTGGTGTTATTAGATTAAATTACCCTTGTTTTTCCCCACAGGAATTTGTTTTGAAGACAATGCTTCAAAAAAAACCCTAACCACAATGCAAAACAGTGCAATACGTGTCAGCACCCCCAAATGCCATTAATAAAATTTTTATATTAATGCATTAATACGATAATATACAATTCCTGAGACAGCAACGTGAACCAGCGTTTTTGTGTAAAAAGGTGGACCCCTCTGGTAGCTATGACGACGTGGTGACCCTCAGGTCCTTCAAGCCCTACTACCACCTGGCTGGAGGAGTCAACCTGCCCAAAATCATCGACTGTGTCGGCTCCGATGGCAGGAGCAGGAAACAACTGGTCAAGGTGTGTGTGTGTGTGTGTGTGTATGTGTGTATGTACGCATTTTAAACAGTTAGAAGTGTGCCTTTGATGTGCTAGGTGGGTGTGTTTGAGTATTTGCCACACAAACATGTGAAAAGACATTCTTATGCTGTGTGTGTGTCCGTGTCCATGCTCTTTTCAAATCACCTCCCTTTGAAGGTAAACCTGCTGTGTTGTGTAACTGAGCTATCCGTTATAGGGGCCGAGTAATGTTTAGCTGTGACCTCAGTTCTTTTCCATGTTGGCTTGGTAATAATTAATCATGTGTTTTGTACCATGGCAAATACAACGTTTGACTTACAAACATTCATGTAATTCCTTGTAAATGAGAACATTCTTCAGGAGCCTGTGTGTGTGTGATTGTGTGTGATTGTGTGTGTGTGTCTCCCACTTTAGCCAGTCCCAAGCTAATAATTCACCGTCAGTTTACTAAAAAGATTCCACACCACACCTAATTGTGGTGGACATACAGTACATTTTATGTTTCTCAGTTTTGGTATTATTGTGAATGCGTACATGTTACTGAGACGTCATGGGTGAATAAAGAGAGCAGGAAGGCCTGTCCTTTGCTAGTGTTCAAGGACAACTCCACTGACCTTTGCCCTCTCGTTGTCCACAGGGTCAGGATGACCTGCGACAGGATGCTGTGATGCAGCAGGTCTTCAGCATGTGCTCCATGCTGCTGCAGCGCAACACAGAAACACGCAAGAGGAAGCTCAACATCAGGCGATACAAGGTTCCACATGTTTATCAAGTTCATTTTCTATTTGAACCTTGTTTTTGTTAAAGAACAAAATAATGATTCAGCAATTAAAAAAAACGTTCTGTTCATTCCCAATGGGAGAGTACTGTTTTTCGTACCTTTTTATTGCTTTTTGTGTCCTGTCCTGTAATCCATGTCTCCTGTGTCCTGTGGCCCAGGTGGTGCCCTTCTCCCAGCGTAGTGGTGTGTTAGAGTGGTGTTCTGGCACGGTGCCCATCGGGGAGTTCCTCGTGGACCCCAACAAAGGAGCCCACAAGCGCTTCCGACCCCAGGACTGGACCAACTTGGCCTGCCGCAGGAAGATGATGGTCAGTGGTACCACTAGAGCTGTCACCCCACAGAATCACATCAGCTCTGCACAGCGTGGAGTGAGATGGAATAGACTATGACAACTATGAACTACAAAAGTACACCTAGTACTTTTATAATATATATAATATAATATAATAAAAAAGCTTGTTTGGGTAGCAGGGTGGCCAGAAGGGTGGTATAGTACTTAGGAAGATCATCCTATAACCGGAGGTCCCTGGGGTAAACCCCTGAGACATTAAACATTTCCCTGCTGAAGTGTCCTCAGGCAGGAAACCCAATCCCTACCAGCCCTAGGGGCTTTGTCCTGTCGCTGACCCTGACCTCTGACCTCCCTGTGGAGGGGGAAGTGGAAAGAGAATTTCTCTACAGGGATCAATAGAGCATCACAATATCATTGTCATCTTCTTCAGTGGGATTTGTTTGTATGATCCTATTTTGAATATGAGATGTTTACCCAGGATTCTATCTAGTGATTAAGGGGCAACTGGGGAAAAATAAAACTTATAACACATGTCACTGTTCATAAAAATCATGAAAAAGAAACTTACTCTGTCCTCTCCACTTTAGGAGTCTCAGAAGCTGAGTTTTGATGGGAAGATCCAGGCCTACAGTGAGGTGTGCAAGAACTTCAGGCCAGTCTTCAGGTATTTCTGCATGGAGCGCTTCCTGGACCCCGCTGTGTGGATGGAGAAGCGTCTGGCCTACACGCGCAGCGTCGCCACCTCCTCTATAGGTACACACTCACAGCAAGGATGGATACATTCATATTATTCTTTTAAAGTTAGGGGAAATCTTTGTCCCCGGTTATGTAGGTAAATCATAAAAATCTAATCAAATAAATAATAATTTACACATAATTTAAATTATCTGCCTCTTAACACACCAGATTAACATTGTGTGTTAAAATGTCTATTTTGTCTATTTTGTTGCACACCTAAAAGTAATTTGTGTATCTTTTTGTGGCCCTCAGTGGGCTACATCGTAGGTCTGGGAGACAGGCACATCCAGAACATTTTGATTGATGAACAGACCGCTGAGCTGGTGCACATTGATTTAGGTAAAAAAAAAAAACATGCTCATTTATTGTCATTCATTCATATTGTGTAAAATATTGTTTCTTTTTGTTTTCTTTGGAGTATTTCCGTGTGATAGAAGGACTGGGGGGGTTAAAGTCACAATGACACAGATATATGGTCTAACAAGGTTTTAGCCCACCAAGCCACCAGTATGCCTCTGACATGGTCTGTTATCGTCCTGTCCCCAGGTGTGGCCTTTGAGCAGGGCAAGATTCTCCCCACCCCTGAGACCGTTCCCTTCAGACTGTCCAGAGACATAGTGGACGGTATGGGCATCACTGGAGTGGAGGGGGTTTTCAGAAGGTGAGACACACAGGCGTCAGGGAGGGGATTTCTTTTTGGAGTTTTAATATTTTAGGATTTCAGTTTGGGGTATTTTTTGGGAACATTCTCTTCTCATGGAAGATTTCTGTTCCCTGCTGCTTTTTTTTGTTTGTAAAACTCTTAAATAGTTATAAAGTGAGAAATTAGTGCATGCCTGAGAATGTTGTTTTGACGATGTATTACTTCCCGTTGGAGTAATACGTTTTTTGTGAGGTTTCAGTTTTTAAGACCATTGCAGTGGTCAAGAGTGCAGAACATGAGGATCAGTATTAGGGAGACTGAACAGGTTGAATCCAGATGACAACTGTTATTCATTGTTGA
>OMKK01067726.1:2625-13067 GCA_900302305.1 Polymixia japonica
TGACGTATAGAATTACACACACACACACACACACACACACACACACACACACACACACACACACACACACACAACCTCAACAATACTTCTCAGAGTCAGTGTCAATGTCACTAGGATGGGAACATACTTATGGTTCAGAAGGGTAGATCAAAGATCAAAGATCAAAAAAGTGTAAAAGTGCAATCATCACAATCAAAACAATCAGTTAACTTATTCTAGACTGTGCACACTATCTAAACATAGGAGACACTGTATGTTTCTGTATATTTAACTGAGTATCACTGGGACTGTTATATCTGGTCCTAATTTGATATCTTACACCAGAGCGTCATCTGTTGGCGTAATGCTGTTTGAACTGGCCTATTTCCTGGATGCCCTCCAGCTCATGTGTCTGCCGTGAGTACACAACCTGTCATCTCTGTCCTCTGTACTCCGTATTAGTGGGGGACCACACTGGACTGTTTCTCATGGAGTCTCATTCAAACGTCTTTAAGTCATTGGCAATAAATGTGTACGTGGATGTGACTTTGTTGGTGGAGAGCAGGACGTTGCTAAACAAAAGAGCATGGACACTCAGTCACGTTTTCCTGGATCAAAAAGCTACCATATCACTATTTTGTTGTTTTGTTAGCCTGTAATGATGTTATCCATTAGTAGACCATCACATGTTTGGTTGTCTTGTAAGAATGTGACTTTGTAATGCTAACAAGCATGACAGACTGCTAGTACTACTAGCATTTCATGTATGGTATGTATAGAAAATTGTCTCTGTTCCAGACTGAAACCTCCCCCCCCTCCCCTCTTCTCTATAGCTGTCCTCCAGACTGGTGGTTGTTTGTGTTGTGGGGGAAGATGGCCCGCCTTGGAGGCTTCCAGAAGTTCCTCTACTACGCCATCATGTCTCTGGTCTGCTTCTTGCACCCTGTGTTGGTGTGGCATGCTGTTATCCCAGGTACAATGACTCTGCCAGGTACCAACTGCAGCGAACACCAATAACCTCAACAAGAGATGTGTTGTTTCGGTCCAGCTTAAGAACGAGTCCGATAATATAAATGGTTTCGATTGCAGGGTCCATGCTTCTAGTGACAGCGTTTTTCAACTTCATACTAAGCAAGAAGACCAAGGCCGAGTCTCCCAAAGGGCCCCAGGAGGACTACAGCGACCAAGGCCTAACCACAGTGTGTGTGTCAGAGAGGGGAAACTCTGGCAGCACTTTCCCCTTCTTTCACATGGCCACAGGCAGGAGGGGGGCAGGCCTGGCATTGGCATCCAGAGAAAGCTGCTTCGGTCTGGGTGAGAGAGGGGAGAGCATCCAGGCCATGCTGGACCTGGAGCCAGCAGCAGCGCCAAAAGAAAGAGAGAGGGGGACGAGCGGGATATATAAAGAGACTAGGAAGGTGCGTTTCACAGATAGAGGGGTTCGTTTGGAGAGAGAGATGGAGGAGTCGGAGAGGTACTGCGACCTAGAGCCAGAGACCACCTCAGACACTGCACCAATGATTACCGACTGACTGTCCGTCTGCACTGAGGCCAAACTCCTGACAGGAGGCACACAGTAGACAGCAACTCTGATGTATTCATACAGACTATCACATATTGTACAGCTAGCTACCTTGTTGTGTATTTTGGTCTGTCTGCAAAACATAACATTTCTGGCTAGCCAGATCAGGATTTTAGCACTATTATTGTTTGGTTCCTGTGATAAACTGTCAGGTGTTCAATTGTTTTGGGAGGATTAACACACTTAGAATATTAGGATTTTTATTATACAAATGTTTTTCACCGATGCTTTTTTTCTACTTAAGAAAAACCTATTTGTTCAAAGGATAATAATATTTATTCTATCTATCTGTCTATTATGAAAATGGTTTAGCTTACATCTTGTGCTGGTATGTACCTATGGTAATGTACTAAGGTATGATTTCAGAGAAATAACACAGATTATACCTACATACAGTATGTGTCTGCCTTTTTGTGTGAAGGCCTGTTTTTCAAAGGCAAGCATAGATTGAAGAGCAGACATTAATACCAAGCAATCCAATCCACTTATAGCAGCATACATTATTCATGAGGTAATAAATTAGATAAAGCATTTCATTTTGGGATATCAGAGAATGGATGCGCCCTGTATGGAGACCCTGTAAACACGATTTAGAAATGAAATGTCCTTTTCTGTCCTTTCGGGTGTTTGTGTTTGTCGCGTCCGTGGTTCTTGGTCGTGTGTTTGTCACGTGACGAGTGGTGACCATGGTGACGGAGCTCTGGGGAGCACTACTGTCATGGCGGTGACAAAAACACCTCTCTCATCACATCAGTCCTACTGTTGTACCACTATACATGTACAAAACCCAGTAATATAATCAAAACAACTGATGTATGGGAAATATAATTAGAAATAATTGGAATTACAGTAATGCAACAGGGATGTATGAATAAGAAATTATTAACGTCTCATACGGCAACTAATATCAGTGCAGGTGAGTGGCTGAGAATAAGCCCAAGAAACCAATGGCAACTAATACAGCCTATTCATTTTTATAGATATAGAAAACATAAACTAACGTTTGTATTTATGCTCCGGTTGTTTGGTCATTGTTTTCATCACACTGCAAAACGTACAACCATACGTTCTGCTTCTGTTCTGGAAAAAAAATCAATACTCTTTTTATTCTGTCATACACACACACACACACACACACACACAGTATATCCCAGTCCTTTGTGAACTGAACTGTAGAACTGTGTTGTATGCTATGGTACGGTACTCCCAAGAGACAATCTCCAGCATCAAAGCAAAGCAGAGAATCAATAGGTGTAGAGAAGCCCCATTCATCAAACAGCACCTAACTGAGCTCTGGTGCCAGACAGCAGACTCATG
This sequence comes from Polymixia japonica, assembly GCA_900302305.1. Taxonomy (NCBI): domain Eukaryota; kingdom Metazoa; phylum Chordata; class Actinopteri; order Polymixiiformes; family Polymixiidae; genus Polymixia; species Polymixia japonica. The sequence goes on from OMKK01067726.1 coordinate 5,504, forward strand.
AAAATACACACACACACACACATACACACACACACATACACACACAGGGACAAACGCACACACAAAATATTTACACAAAATACATATCCAGCCATAAAATACATATCCGTCAGCTATAAATGATCATACATTCATTCAACCTATTGAAAATAATTCAGTAGTTGCAAACCCTGGCATATGAATCAGGAGGAATGAAATCTACTTAACGCTTTATGGAGAAAACAGGGGCTCTTTGTCCAGAGTTTACTGAGCGGCTACTGGCTGGCACAACCCTGGGCTGTATTGTCCTCTTCTCAATGAAGCCTGGTCAATGACTAACTGCTTGACCCAATAATAAACGGTTTTCAAAGGGATGGCTGTTTGGTGGGAGAGTAATATTGTGTGTGCTAATTCATATAACGAGAGGAGAGAAGAGGAGAGAGAGAAGGCATGGAGTGAAGAGGACCTCAACATTTCCAGTCTGCTTTCATATGCGTTGAAAAATAGGAGCTTGGCTCCTTGGGATATTATTTGTCATAACCATATCCTCTAAAATGAATTGTCTTTCTTTTTTTTGTGTGGGACAAGTCATTCTGCAGCTGCAAGTTACTTCCTTTGTATATGTTAAATCATAAGCCCCTGCTCAGTGGAAAAAAGAATGAGGACAGAAATAGAGAGAGAGAAAGAGAGAGAGAGAGAGAGAGAGAGAGAGAGACTTCCTAATGTTCTGTCACCACCCTAAACCAGTTTCCTAGATGGCATATCCAGGCCTAAAAACAGGATGGGAGCGATAAATCTTAATAGGTCACAGTGGCTTCCTCCTTTCCAGATCTGCCACACTACTGGGCTGGGAAAAAAGCAAGATAGGTACTGTATGTGGCTGTCTTCTGATAATGTGGCCTTTCTTATTATGCTACTGCAAATAGCGAACAAGGAAAATATGCTGAGGGTTAAGTCCATGTTTCTGGCACTACACACAAAATTAGTTAAAATAGGTCAATCATATCCTGAGCCATTATTTTTTAATAAATTGTATAAGTGACGATTAGATTAGCCATGCAGTGGTCCTCTGGATTATTTTAAAATAATGGCCAAAATAGTGGTTAATATGACATATTACTGCGATGCAAAGCCACTGATGGCATACCACCAGAAGCACTAATGAACGCGAGGTATGCAACCCTGACTCCGTACTACCCGCCCACAGTCAACACTCATTGGTTGTATCTTATCGGTGTGGCCTCCTATTGGGCTATTCGATTGTCCTTTAATCTTACATCTTTCAGAATACCGCAGGGTCAAGGAGGTATGAAGACTGATAAACGATAAGGGGAATACAACGGTGGTGAATATAAGGTGCCGCGCTTCTTTGAACAAGAAAGGGGGTACGCACTCGGCTATGGTAAGATATCAAAGCGAATAATTATATTGACCAGACCGTTGAGAGACGTCTGGCACCTCTGCTAGGGATTTCCATAGGTTTGATCGTGCGCTTAAGAAAACAAAATAATGTCCCAGTGCCACTGAATTTTCTGAAGTTGAGTAAAGGCTGTACTCAGGCAGAATGCACCTACGTTGCTGTTTAGACACTTAATTAGTCACTGTAGAAACTGAGTGGGCGTGAAAACTTGTGTTGTTGCCCACTCAAGTTGGTTTTTTGTCAGCTCTTCTCTGATGTGCCATTATACTCACATTTGCAATAGGTCGAATGTTGATAGTAGTCAGCTTTAAGTTATTTGCTGATAAATTATTGCATTGTGTTTCTCTAGTGGGCGTTTTGTTCGAAATTCAGAATGTAATTTCATGGAAAAGGTTAGGCATTTGTATGGGTGTTTGCGAAAAGGTTAGGCATTTGGATGGCTTTTGGAGCTGTAGCGGATCTTTTACGCATGGGAATGGATTGTTTACGACCGCAGCTGCCGTGCGGTAATTGGGTATGAATCTCGGAATGATCAAATCAATTAGCAGCCTTTCGTGGGCTGAATGTTCTTTGTCCACCGACAGAGCTTCCCTTGGACTATATTAGAGACACCTCATATTGCGCATCACTTCAAATCCAGAGAGACGAGAAGAGAAAAAGAGAAGAGAAGACCCAGTTTATGTACATTTACTCTACAATATCTGTGCATCCCCTATAGTTCCAACCAACAATTCACAGTGACTGCTGTTAGCCTTGAACCTTTGGTCTGCCTCCAGTGTAGCCATGTGCAATGGTTGAATAATTCATAATAATGGTGACAGACTGGAATCCTTTAACTTATGGAATATTTATACGACCATTATTATGTATGAATATGTATGAGAGATAGACTGACCATTCTGGAACCCATTATTCATCTACTTGGTCAGCAGTTTACCTGGATGAGGGAGGATGGGCAAGGGTCTGACATTGATTTTTAATGAAATGGAAATTAAACCAGTGACCTCTTGTTCCCTTTTATCTGCATATGTATATTTATAAATATGTTCATATTTATGCATATTTCACATATATATTAATGTCTGTATGAAAATTATATCTATATATTTTATTCTATATATTAAAAGTGCTATCTGTAAAATGTTAAAATCAAATAAACAGTCAAATGACCACATTGTATAGTAAGATATAGTATAATGGTGATGGTCTATAAGCTTCCCCTCTCTCTCTGTTTTAATTGTGCCTCAGTGGTGCTGTTTCCCTCTACTTCCTGGTCTTTGTTTTGCTTTGACGGCCCGTCAAACAGATCGTCCCCTCAGCCTGTACAAGCCGGAACACCGTGCTTCTTGTTTTGGTTTGTTATTGTAGTTCACCTCACTAACGCTAGAGTGCCGATCTTACTGATAGCACCTTTAAAGATATATATCCTCATCTCCTCATTTTTAATTTATAAGGAGTCATGTAAAAGCCCCCTGAAAATGAAATGACCAGATTCTGGTAGTGCACCTAAATAATAAACATAAAATAGCCAATATGTATATTTATCAGGTAGATGCGCACAAGTCTGTGTACTCCATTATTTTGAATACACAGTACATATAGCCCGCTGCAGCCCACTGTTTGAAGCAGACCTTTAGATCCTCATGAACTCAATTTACAGTTGTTCCTGCTGTGAGAAAAGAGTACTTGGAGTCAAAGATAGCCAGCCCTTCCACTGATGAGGTCAGGCTGAGGTGAAGAAACCTATAATATGATTTTTGTGGTGATATGTTGATGCTGAGCTGGTTGTCACAGAGCACGGTTAATGGATTAACCTCACTGTGTCTGTCCTGAGGAATTTCCTCCTCAATCATGTCAGCTTAAAGGGACGGGTCCCGACGTAAGTCAATAAACCATTAGTTAATTGTGTTAAGGAAAAGGTACTATCCAATTAGCTACCCCCCTGTACAATGTACTGCCGTCCTGTCATTACAGCTGGCTTCAGTCCATGGGGAAATAGGAGATTAGAATCTATGTGGATGAGGAACGGTCTCTTTCAGTTGCCACATGGTCCATAACTGATTGGAACTGAGCATCATTCACTGTCCATGCTTGGCCTTGGCGCCCTGGGCTCAAGTCGCTTTGCAGTTTGCAGATCCGGTCTCAGTGGATACGGAAACGGAACGACTCTTTCGTCAATTAAATTTCTGACGCAAAGCCGCTGTAGTAGCTTCAAAGATGTAATCTTATGGATCCGGCAAGTTTCTTCAAGCTCGTCTTGGAATACATCGTTTGGTATGTCCATGTTTTATTCTAACTCGTAGCGACGCAAATACAAATGACCGGATACAGTTTTGGAGTAGACGGGCTCTGGATAGGATCCGCACACTGTAGAGTGAATAGAAACCAGCCTCTCCCGCCAGGTTACATGCTCGGTAGATCTGGAGAAAGTTAAGCCTACTTCTTGGTTTCCCCACTAGGTGGCAGTATCACTTCATCAACAATCATGGCAATGTAGTTTGAGTATCATGATACTGGAATAAGCAAAGTGCACAATCTATTATAGTAAACATAGATACAAGAAAAGTTGATTTTACTGGGTTTTGTTTTTCACTTTTCATAATCTGCTTATTCCTTATCCCCAGTGTAATTCTAGTATGCATTTTTGTTGTTCGAGGTCATGTAAAGTTAGCCTACAACATCTGTGTTCACAGTGAGTGCTGTTCTGTTAAACTTTAATAGGGTGGCCACCGGCATGACCTCAGAAAGGAGGAGGCTTCTGTGGGGCGTGCTGCATGGGTAACCAACACAGCCCCTCGCAGTTGGTGTGTATGTGTTTACACCACCTCTATGGTTTACAGCACCACCATCACATGGTCCATCACAAGTTTAAAATGAAGTAAAGCAAAGGGAATGGATTTGTTAAATTGAAATCGACATGTTCACATGAATATAGACTAGAGACATTTTGATAACATGCCTACCTTAACTAAGCCAGTCATCATCAGGGATGATATACTTTTCTTTCATCTTTATTTAAGGAAACCACAAAGACCATTCACATACTATTGTATTTTATTTTATTTCTTTAATTGTTTTTGTTTGTTATTTTTTTCCTGTTTGGATTGTCTTTGAGTTAAAATGTCAGAATGTGGGCTGAATGTTACCAGGATGTGGGCAACATCGGGGTAAACAGAGCAGAGGGTCTGGCCATCTGATGCAGCTGTAGGTAGAGTCATATATCTACATAGAGACTCAGAGTCTCTGACAAAAAAAAAACTGTCACGGTGCTTGATGCGCACAGCAACGTACGTATCCTATAGGCTGGCTGCCAGCTGATTTTAATTTTTTTATACCAATGAAACGCAAGATTTTATTTGATGTGAATCTAAGCCAATAAGCACGCCAATATTGTAATTCTATTTTCAAACAAGAAAGGGGCCCCCGACGTTCTAGGAGCTCTCTGGACAGCTTCTTCTTAAGTATTACCCTTTTCTAACCCCCCACCACCGTGGGAACGTGTAATGTTTGTGTTCAACGGTTCAAGCCAGTATTTACTTTAGTGAGTAAGATCAAAATAATGTCCTCTATGTGCCTGAATTTTGACAAGAGAGATCTTGTTAAGCAGTTTACTTTCACTTTTGAGTTTTCATTGCACAAACTTGTGCTCTCATGTACTTGGTGAAAATAATGGGATCCAATAGCATTTTATCAACAATCCACGTTCCTTTCCATCACATTTTTACTGGAAATGAAAACGGGTTTGCACAAGCCTTGGTAAGTGGCAACAGGTGTGTGTGTGTGTGTGGGTGTGCGTGCGTGCGTGGGTGTGCATGCGTGTGTGCGTGTGAGTGTGTGTCCACATGGCATTCTGAGTACTCATTGTTTCTTCTGTACCACATCCTCTTGGATTCATTCTGGTCACATGGTTTCTAGGAAATCTCAAAGGTACCACGAAGTGTGTTATCTTATCTGGTGGCAAGGATAGTGGTTGGTGATATCAAAGCACCCCATTGCTTTCTATGGTCCACTTATCTGCCCTCTCAAGATGTGACAGACAAAGACATCGATTGTTACAGGCTACAATTACAACCCATGATGATATTACTGACAATACCTAGTACAGAATTATTGTACATTCAGATTGTTGTGTACACACACTTAACAGCACACACTTATTTCTGAAGATGTTTCAGTTTATTTAGTGGCTGGCTCTGACTCATGTCCTGTAGTTGATTAACTAAAGCCGAGGTCCTGTTGTGAGTGACCTCTCATATCTCATATGAGGAAGTCTCTTTCCGGAGCTAGCAACTCTTTGTCATCCTTCCAAACTAAAGAGAGAGGCGGGGGTAAGCCGCTTAAAATGAAGCGTCTTGTTTTTCAAGGGGGTCTTATGAACGTGTGTGTCTTTGGGGGCGGGAGGAACATGGAGTGCCCAGGGAAACTCCATGCGAGCACAGGGATAATAAGTGAACTCCACACCGACAGGAGCTGAGCTGAGAATCAAACCCAGGATGCTGGTGCTGCAAGGCGAGCCTGCTAACCACCGAGCCACTGTGCTGCACAGTTCTATAATAAATGAAACAAATCACAATAACCCTTTTTCATATATATTTATTATAAAACAGCAATTTGCAAAATATTTAAAATTGGATATAAAAAATAAATAACCAATGAAGCCTTGCAGTTAGCTTTTCAGATGCAGACAAAACATAGTGACCATTTAACAGTGTTAAAATTGTAGTGTTTCTTCATGTTAATTAAGCCTCCAGGGCTTAGGTTTGATCATCATCTCCTTTGCACAGAAAGGAAACTGCTGCTGCAGGCCAGCAGAGAGAGTTTGGAGTATGGTCCAGATCCCAGTATCTAAGAGGTTAATGCCTGAGCGATGTAATGTTTAAAGAAAGTCAACATGTTGGTCTGCTGTTCCCTCCACTAGCAACCTGTAGCCTATCTAACAGTTAGCAGTAAGGGTTCACAGTTTGGAGTTTGGATATAAGGTCCTCTCTGTGTAGTAGCATTGAATTGTTCTCCTGGCTGTTGGGCTAGTTAAGAGTTTCAGGATGTGGGCCTTCTGTTCTGACCCCTGTTCCTCTGTCGAGAGTGCTGGCGCTGCTTGCCTTTCTTCATCCTCTTCAGGCACAACCTCACATCACGACCCGCCTCATTGGCTCTAATGAAAACACAAACAAGGACACACAATTTAGCTTTAGGACACGTGATAGATTATCTCTACTGAGTCTCAGACTGTGCATCTGCTTAAGCAGACCTCTCATTTGGTCAGTGCCAAGAATGCAGCTATGTAAACAGAATACCTGTGCTGCATTGTTGTAAATATTTAGAAACAAGGGCGTGGAAAGGTTCTGGAAGAAGAGAAGGATTGATCATGCACAGTAAAAAAGCAAAACAAACTACCACAGGATAGAGAGCTAAACTAGTACAGTGTTTCTCAACTGAGGTCACAAGGAACTTCGATAGGGTCGTGGACAACTGTTAGGGTTACAGTTTCATGGCAAATGCAACTCTGAGTCCTGTGGCAAAACCATTTGATAACCACTGAGTTGGCAGTAAGTAGCTTAGCAACTGTGGTGGAAATTTAATTGCACGCACAAAATAATTGTGAGAATGGGATAGTTGCTTCAATGTGCAGCAATCATTTATTAGTCAAAGTCATATACTAATATGGTTCTTCTCCTCTAAGGAGAAGGCTACCATAGTCAAAGTCCGGTCCACCATCTCCCTGACAGAGAGTCAGAGGGAATGGCCCCGAGAAGAGAAAGCACAGTGGCTTTTACTGTACAATAACAATTCTAGCTTAGCTTTACAGACAGGCCTTGAAACAGCAGGTGCTCTAGTAAGTACATAGGCAGAGAGAAAGTTATGGCTGCCTTTATGCTTCGTCTACCTAACTAACAGGAAACTGCAACACAGTACCTTCTAAACATAAATAGTAGTTACATGAGTTCATCAGATTCTCCACAGATTGTATTTTTCCATCACAGGGGCCATGGTCATCTCTTCACACACATACACCCACACACACAAACACATACATACACACACACACACACACACACACACAGACACTCACAAAAGTGTAAAAATATGTAGGCACAATGTGTAAGCAGAGCAAACTTAAGCACGCACAGGCATGCAGATAACCATGCATACACATGACTGCATTCA